>JASCIV010000412.1:0-20824 GCA_030374735.1 Gracilaria caudata
TGACCTTACAACTCCGGTTGCAAAATAAAATGAGTTTTCAAGGCACTAAGAAGACTTTTTCACCATGCGGTGCGCATGGTGACGCTTCAGTATGGAAACATTTAAAACGTTCAATACTTTTTCCATACGTTTTAAACGTTTTCGAGACGTTTAAAACGTGTAAAAGGGGTTCAGAAAAGGCTCAATAAACTTTGAAGGTTTGAATTCAAAATGGCGAGTACTCCGTCCATTACCGTACCACTACACACCAGAGATCACTTCCAATGTTTAATAAACCACTAACAGCGGCCATCTAATCGTCCCAAGACATATCCACTGCCAAATGGGGCGTCCTCGTGCCAACAGATGGGCATTCTTTGACAAGATCGCTCCAACCACCGGCTTTAAAACTTCTAGAGCGCAATGTAAACACTGTCAGAAAACAGTTTCCGCAAGCTCCCACAACATGGACACACACGTTCGCAACTGTCCATAAACAAAGAGATCAATTGGTGTACTTATAGACCAACATTCTACACCCACCCAAGATGGAAGTATTGCCCATAGCTCAACTCCTACAACAAACATCAGCAATCAAGCTTCGACTGCGGGACAGAACCAAATAACTCCTACTGTGGGGCCTCTGACCCACTTACTACAAAACATTATAACTATCGAACGAAAGAAGGAACTGGATCTTCTTTTGGCAAAAGCAATTCACGAAACTGGGTCATCATTTTCAATTTTTGAGCAGAAACCTTGGTTTACTTTCTTTTCAGCACTTGCTCCAAACTGGAAGCTACCGTCTGTTGCAAGAATTTCAGGAGAATTATTGGACACAGTATACAAGGATTGTATGCGTGATTGCGTACAAAAAATAAAGGAGAGCAAAGGAGGAGTTATTGGAATTGATGGAGCCACAAACAAGCTTTCCAAGTCGGTAAGCAATGTCATTCTTCACATTCCATATCCCATTTGTATCGAGTACATGAAGACGGACTTTAGTCGGGAAACGGCCGAAAATGTTACTGTTAAGATACAGAAATGTATTCAACGCATTGACCAAAAGGTAGGGATTCCTACTTCCTTCGCATTCATTTCAGACTCCTGCAATGGAATGAGACTCGTACGAAGATTACTGGTCGAACGAAAAGTGGTTACATGGTCATATGGATGTGCTACTCATTGTCTACACAATCTTAGCATGGATGTCGGAAAACTCGATGTTATTTCGCAAACTGTAAAGGAATCTCTTTATGTTTCGAAAACGGTGAAGAATGTTGGTTTGATTCGAAAAATATACGACTCTATCTGTCTGGAGAAGCTACATCACGTGTACTCAATGCAGCTCTTTTCACCGACGAGGTGGACTACAGTTAACATAATGTTGT
This sequence comes from Gracilaria caudata, assembly GCA_030374735.1. Classification (NCBI taxonomy): domain Eukaryota; phylum Rhodophyta; class Florideophyceae; order Gracilariales; family Gracilariaceae; genus Gracilaria; species Gracilaria caudata. The sequence goes on from JASCIV010000412.1 coordinate 1,371, forward strand.
CTCGTCTTCTCAAAGTGCAATCAGTACTGGCATACATTCCGTTTGCCTTGTTGAACGAACGACAGCAGAGAGGTATTGATGCTGCTTTTGAGCTACCTAGTTCTCTAACAGTGTTATTGTCTAGTCAGTCTTTTTGGACACGAGTTCGTGAAGCTCATTCACTGTTTCATTCAGTTTCATTGTTTATTGGACTTCTGGAAGGCGAATCGGCTACGATGGCTGACGCATATGCATGTTTTATTGCTACGAAGATTGCAATAAGGGGAGCTAATGTGATCTCGGATGTCGAGAAGAACCAGATCGAGATGTCTTTAATTCGTAGATGGGATCGTATCTATAGCCCAGTGCATGCCTTAGCCTTTCAATGTGATGCATATTATCTTGAGTTCCGCAACTATGTTTCGATACATTTTGGGGCTGCGCTTTTAGAACTCAACAAAGGGTCCCTCACAGACCAGTGCCATACTGCCATCGAGGAGTTAGCGCAAGACGAAGACCACTCGCAGTTGCTTCTTGCCGACTATCTAGAATTTTGCATCAATCCCGGCCCTCTCTTGGCCAAGTTGAAAAACGTTCAACCTCGATATGTTTGGGGACAGATGAGGGAAAAATTTCCGCACCTTTCTCTAGCTTTGGATCAAGTCTACAGAGCTCCAGCATCTACATCGGCCGTGGAAAGGCAACACAAAGTCTCGAAAAGAATTTTGACTCAACTCCGTTGTCGGCTTCATGACTTAAACCTTGAGCGTCAAGTTGCTGTAGCGCATAATTCTGCAGTGCTCAGAAGGACGCCTTTACACAAACGACACTCTGGGTTTGACAAGGTTCTCGAGATTGTAAGGGATATAGTGCACCATCAGGGTTCAACTGTATTATCCGACTTGAATACCGAAGGCCAAGTGGATGTCCAGTGGGACGATGACCTCGTTTTGCTTGAAATGAGCTTAGCTGAGATAGAGACGCCGTCCTCCATTCCCAACGCGCTGGTTTTTGGCATCTAATTGATGCCCGATAGTTGAAATGAAGGCCCAGTAAATTTACCTTGAGATGTCTGCGAAAGAATGAGACCGTTCGCAGTGCAAAGTTTCGAGTTCGCTTCCTGAACGATCTACATCACAGATTACATCGTAACAAAGCTGGTTCATGTGTCGTTCTTTTGATGATTCGAAGCAAGGGTGGTGAACGCTTAACAGAGTGTTTTTTCATGGTACAGTGCATGGAGGCGGCACCATGATGTGGGTGTGGCGCCGTTTTCAGGCGGGTGTTGTAGGCGGTCTCCGGAACCTTCTCTGCCCAGCATCGTGATATAGGCAACTCTGGTGTCTTAACAGAACTGTGGGTTAACACCATAGAAAGGTGCACGTGTGTTTTCGTAGCCGCTCGACGTGAAGAGTGCGGACCGATCGAAAAGGCCAATGTGATGTGTGTTTTGGGGTGGCAGAATGGCAGGTTAGTCGTTGGGTTCCATGTTTGCTGCGATTTTGAGAAGCATCTTCGGCGGCTTGGGGCGTAACCTGGGTGGGGGCGTTTGGGAAGGCCTAGTATTCTGCTGCCAATGTGGTACGTCGGCGGCGTAATTGCAGCGGTGGCGGGAAACGTTTTGCGCGGCATACTTGTAGAGACAGCCGTTACAGTATATGCACATAGGCCTAGTCGTTCGCGTGGTGGACGGATCGATCTGCAACGTAGTTGGCACGGTTTCCGAGGTCGTCGTTCGAGTAACGAGAGACGTGGATGTTTTCGACGGAAGACCGGGAATGCCGATTGAATGGTTTGCAGCGAGAGAAACGGTGATATGCTCCGCGTACTGGTTGACTTTTTGAGTAACGAGTTCGCAAGTGGTTGCTGGCTTGTTCCACGGTGTGGCCGAGGGATACATTTCGTTGTCGGCTTCAGTGCGATGCCAATGCGGTGAACAGGCTACGTTGCCAACACCCCGTGTCGCCGTCGCCGCCGTCGCCGGCAGCGACGGCGCGCAGGACCTACATGGCCAGCAGCCGCTCACATTTAGGCACAGAGCGCGCGCCGCTTGACGTCGCGCGCGGCGTCGTTCGCGCCACGCTGCCGCTGTAGCGCCAGCAGCCGCTCGCCCTGAGGCACAGAGCGTGTGCCGCTCGACATCGCGGGCGGCGTCGTGCGCGGCAGGCTGCCGCTGTAGCGCCAGCAGCCACTCGCTCTGAAGCACAGAACGCGTGCCGCTCGACGTTGCGCGCGGCGTCGTGCGCGCCACGCTGCCGCTGCGGCGCAAGCAGCGCGGCTGACACGTCGCGAAGCCGCTTTTCGCCATCGCCGTTGTCGCCGGCATCCACGGCGCGCATCTTCTGCAGCGACAGCAGTCGCTCGCCCTGAACCACAGAGCGCGCGCCTTTCGGCGTCGCGCACGGCGTCGTGCGCGCCACGCTGCCGCTGTAGTGCCAGCAGAGCGGCCGAAGCGTCGCCGAGCCGCGCGTCGGTGGCGATGGCGCACTCCAGCTGCACTATCGCCCCACAGAAATCGGCCCACATCCAGCACGCCTAGTGGCCTGCGGGCCCCCACCGCCGCGACACGAACAAGATGCGTCGCGAAGGCGGCCAGGCTCGCGGCCGCGGCGGGGAAAAAACTGAGGCTAGAGCTGGAGGGACTTGTCGTGGCGGTTGCGCGGTTGCGCGGTGGCGCGTTGGCGAGGCGATGGCCGTAGCGCGATACGCGGTTGGGCGGTGGCGGTAGTTGCGAAACAGTCATATACAGCAGACGGGGAGGGGCCGGATTAGTGTGGCAAACCGGCGGGAAGGGCAATGGGACGGGCGCCGGCTGGCGCGCGCAGGCGGGCGTCCGGCGGCGGGCGGGGGCAGGCGAGCATCCGGCGGCGGGTGCGCGAGCACGCATAGGTTAGCTGCGGAGCAGCGCGCGCAAAGCAGACCAGCGCGAGCAGTCGTGTTGTGGTTCTTGCCTGGCGGGGCTGCTTCCGGACGGTGTCGGACAAATGTTGTCAAGTCGCGTCATCAGACTTGAGAGATTCAGTCTCTTTGAGCTCAAATTTCGGCTCAATTCTAGCCAATGAATTCACCATGGTCACAAAATTTAATTACAGTACATGAAGATACACTGTAATGTTTTGAACGTGTTCTGAACGTTGTCGAGTATTGAATACGTGTAAAACGCGTTTAAAACGTGTGATTTAGTTCAAAACGTTTTTTGAACATTTCCATACGCTTCAGTGGCGTACTCACACTGACAAGTAGTAGATCAAAGTGTCGAGATGACACAAGCTGACGGGTTGCAAACTAAGAGAACAAGTGGTTTGGATGGACACGTCTTCAACGAGGACACTGCTACTTATGATCCTCATGCCGGTCGTCGTCTGTTCTGCCACCATTTCAAGCTTAAGCGACTGATAAGCCAGGCAGGATTGCCGTTGCTGTTCATGCCAGAGCTGTACGTAATCCGTGCTCCTGAATTGGCGACATTGTTGGCACCAAAACCGTTCAAATTGTTTTGGTCTTCGAGAGTTGAACGTCGTGTTACGCGCATTAATGTGTCGCACAGATCAAGTCGTCCATTTCCGAACACAGCAAGATCATGGAAGGCGTCTTTCTGACGGAAAGATGAGTAAAGGTCCTGTCCTATGATCCCATTTGTGATATTACGCTTAGACCAAACGATGGGATCGGAAATGCTTGCGCCGCATGCAAGCGAAATGGAGAGAAGCAGAACCGCCACAAATGGCATGAAAGAGTACATGATTTCAGAGTCGGACTGGAACAATTCTTGGAGTATGAGCACCCAGCTGTTCCTTGGCAGTTTTTGCACACAGCCAAAGAGCAGGTAAGCTGAAGCTACTCGATACTTTTTATACACAGCAAACTCTCTCAGATTTTCATCACAGCTATCGTGCCAACCTTATTCAGTCGTTTAAGGAACATGCCTGTCCTGAGAGGCAGATTGCAGGCACTTCTTTTCCGAAGAGTATTCTCTCGAACGAATACATAACAGTTCTCAAAGTTCAGGGTTGAGATCACGGTCTTCCTGGAACTTTATTTGTTTCAAAGAATGGAATTGGATGCATATCAGTTTTAAAACAACACAGTGTTGACATTATTGTACACGAGTAATCGATGGTGTTGAGATTAAGCTGGTTTTGACTTATTATCCATCTGGTATATGAAGAAGCGCCCCTGAAAGCATAGTGATTAAAGCATGGAAACCAGCAGAGCTACAATTAGCATCAGAAGGTACAAGTGGTTTGACCGTAATTGTTGTTGAAGCGATTCTACACAGAATACGAGCGAAAGCATTTTGACTATAGCCGCGTGTGACAGGAGTCGTGTCATATTATCCTTTTCTTTCTAACACGTTCTTGATGGGTCAGAGGCACCTTCGTGTACTCTACCTTACCCGGTAAACTGTTTTCGGTCAAATTTGATTATAAACATTGCTGGAGGGATAAAATCTCAATCTCCTGCAGCATTATTCGCAACCACAAATTTAAAGATGAGCTCCAACATGACGACGCCATGGATGATTGCGAGTTATCCCCGTTGCTGCTATGGCGGTCCATGTTTCTAAGGCGAAAACTATCCGACCAACAATTACAGCTGTATGGCGCTCCAACGCGCGTTGCGACAATGAAACGCGAGTGTGTTCTCGTGACTCACAACACACAAGGCAGCGAACAATGATGCGCGAAGACAAATACGAAGGTAGTAGGCGCTTGTTGGAAGTTCCATGCATGCTATTGGCAGACTCTGCAAACATAAAGCTGATGCATGCGATCTTGACACGATGAGACTTGATGTGCTTTCGTGCGCCCGGCAGCAAAGTGCAGCATTCGGTAGATGTGCGCGTGCACGTCGCTGCTTGTTTACCAACTGATCGTCTCTAGACTGGATGTCTTTATTAGAAAACTTATTTTATATTGGAGAGTGGGCTCCTTTGTTAAAATCTGTATATTATTGCGATGCCACATTGCTAAAATTATATGACATGCACTGGTTAATTAATCATTGACATCAATCAAGTTATTCAATCTACTGTTTAATCTACTCGTTACAATTTAAAAAAATTGTAACGAGGCGTTACAATTTTATAAAATTGTAACGAGTAGATGGCCTCAGTTAACGTTCTTCATAATTTATTCTACTTATTAGTTTAACAAAGCTTAAGGAGCATAAAAATTTCAAGGTAAGCATTATTTTAAGACAGACAACTCGACCGTTACAGATGGCATTGTTGCTTCTGTTGCGATTCAGTAGCCTTGTGTGTTAGTTTCTGTATGGAAAGAGATTGCTAGTATACTTCCCCTTGCGTGAAGACTGCAAAACGATTTTGTAGCACAGCCTTTCCTGCTCTGAGCATTGTGTGCACTCCAAAGCACGAGCCCAGCAAATACATCTTAGCCAAGCTTGTGCAATGCTAAAGTGAATTGTTGCCACATTCTTGACAACACAGCGATGACCGTCGGAGAGGCTCTCTTCCCAAGTGAAAACAAAACGCATGCGCCAATTGCTAGCTTTCTCTCTTGCAGTTGAAATCTAACATATAATGAGACTACTCCTTGGAATCGCATGATTCATTAAGGTTCTCCTTCTGCCTTCACGACCACAATCAGGATTCAATCACCCTCTTGTAGCCTGCCTTTCAGGTTTCAGCACTCAAGCATATTTATCGATAACAAATGAAAACAGAATCGATTGCACAATTACTTGCCACATCGAGTCCCCCATGCCTGCACTCCGCAGGGGTCCGTACGAGAGTGAATCCTGATTACTTCAATATGTGCGCCAGTCTATCTCTTCAAAGGCGATTACTGTTCGAATATGCTTTCCTCTGAGAGACTTCACGATTGTCATCACTTCTTTTGATACGTCATCAATGCCGCTTTCGGTTAAAGCCGTTGTGAAAGAGTAATATTCCATTTCGTCTCCTGACATGCGCATCCATTGGTCTGCAACTGGCCACACTTTTGAAACAGTTCCACGTTTCGGATCATCATCAATCATTCGAACCAGCACGGCGCCATACAGTTCAACACCATTTCCCTCGAGTTTTGCTCTTGCTATCATCCAGGGCCTACCCGCATAATAAAGACAATCGTATTGTCTCTTCATATCCTGAATATTAATATGTCTCCCATACTCAGGGTTCCCGACGAATTCTTGGATTCCTTCCCACTTGTTGTCAATCCCCCTCGCACGGATGGGATCCCGTGCTTTTGATACCCTCCTCTTCTCTTCTTGTCCATCAATTCTCAGTGATGCCTTCTGATACCGCGCCAACAAATGGAAGATAGCATTCTCCTGAACTGCTTCTTGATTTTGTTGTTCAATATCTCCCAGCCCTAGCATAATTGTATCCAAACCTTTACCTGTCGCCACCTGGTTTACGAACGACATCAAATTACTTCTATTCCATTCATCGTTGCGCAACTCTTCGTCACCAATCTCTCCAGTCACGATGTCCACTACCAGCTCCTCAATTGCTCTCTTAACTCCCCACCTGTTTCCCACCAACTTCGTCACGCTCTTGTTCACTCCAGATCTCAACTTCAAATTCTTGAAATGATTATCTTCTTCAGTTGCATGGAGCCATCTAAGTGTCCAATCAGCCGGATTGACCACCTGAACTACGCCCAAACACATCTTCGCCATCCGCTCAAACACGGCTTGCAGTCCGCGAAGCTCATGATCCAACACAACAGCTGGATACAATGCAAACGGAAGCAATCCGACGCGCTGCCACACCGCTTGCTTGGAATATCCCATCATTGCCAGATCCACCATCCAGATCCTCGCTCCCTTTCCGCCTGTCAGTGTGTTCAGAATCATTAGCAGGGACTTCATTTGTTTGTCATCCAATCTCCACGGTGAGGGCTGTGTCTTGGGTGAATAAAGCACAGCGAAAATCGGTACGCTGGAATGTGTCACATCATAAATGCTTTGGGCCAACGCACGTTTATCTCGAGCGATAACCTGATCGCGGAGTTGATACAAATCGTGATGCGTGTCCGTGGAGAATGGTCTCGACAAACCGCTTTGCACGAGCGACAGTACAGAATCCGACAGTGGCTCAAATCTGGGTAAGTGCAATGCGGTGAACGTGATGCCGTTCTCGATACCTGCGAGTGCGTAGGTGAGTTGCTCGAGCAGAGCGTTCACAGCAGAGCAGGCAAGTGCCCTGTCCACATTGGAGGAGGACACGCGCCATGCCCTGTCCAACATGGAGGAGGACACGTGCCACTGTGGAGCGGGAAAACGGAGATGTTGTTCGCGGAGCTGATCGCAAGTGGAAGTGAAATGAGAGTGATTGACTCTGTCGGCGTCGGGATGGAGCTGGAAATGGTCTTCATTTTTTCTTTTATCGGTGCTTTCGTGAATAAAATCTCTCAGAGCCACTGGATCAGAAAGGATGTGCTCAGGAATATTGGAAAGAAATTGATGCGGGTCTGAGACGCTTGGAGAGTTAGTGGAAAACACTCGGTCCACCACTGGATCTCGATCTGAGTGAAGAGCATGAGGGCGAGGATTGGAGGATGAGCCAGGATGGAACAAAGGGGAAGGGATGGGGGTGGATGCGGAGGCATCGGAGAGATGCTGTTGGAGAACTGAATCGAAGTCGGAAACTTTCTTATGGACGTACTTTTGAAATCGCTTCATTGGGGATGTCTTTAGAGAAAGCGATGCCAGGGTGATGAACTCACAACATGCGACAAAGAGCACATTATCTTTTCACCCGCAGGGAAGAGCGGGAAATTCAACAACTTGAACCAAGCAGAATGAAGGGCTTACATTATCTTGATTGACAGTTCGAATCTGCGCTTGTTATTGGTACAGAGTATTCTACGGTTTTCGCATCGCTGTCACCCAGCAATGCGTACGTGGCGCACTGACACGCATCAATCTGAACTTCTTATTTTATGTGTCACTAAAACTTTCGTGGCGGTGTGATGTACCTTTGGTACGCGAACTACTGTTGTGGCATAGAGTGCATTTCATCGTCACGACAGCCGCGTCACATCCTCCTGTCAAAAGTATCTACCCTTGTACCTTCGAGGTAAAATACGCCAGTTCTACGCATGTCGCTCACTGGTGAGAGCCGCCGCACTTCGTTCAGCATTGCGGGCACGTGGTGTACGAGGGCGCAGCAGAGCAGCTTCAACAGGGACAGAGCAGGCCTACGTTGTGTAGTGTAAGCGAGCTGCACATCGCTTACAATCCACGTAGTGAGCTTCTACTCCAAATTGTTAAAGTATCACACTCTCAGGAGGATACACCCTATTCAATCCTCACCGATCTACACATCCGTCCCTTCCGGCATATTCTATACGCCATCGCACTACCATGCTCAGGAAATTGAAGAAGGTTTCAAAAGCCTGGAAAAAGGCACTGGAACCGCGCGAAGAAATCCCCGATCACTCATCCTCATCGTTTTTGGAAGCCAATCAATGTGAGCAAACGACCCAATCTGCTCAAGCAAGCTCTGCACGACCACCTCACCATCGAAGTTTCGCCCAAACTCATCCAATCCCTGACCACACCTCTTTTCCAGTGATTCAAGACGGACAACTACATCTAGCACCGGGGCTCTCCTTCCCCATCTCTACCTCTCCGCTCGATTATTCCAGTTCCTCAACAACAAGCGAATCATCAATCCAGGATGAAATATTACACAGTCCCTCTCATGAGCTCTCCCTCTTTTCGAGTGACTCAGAACCTCAACCAACACAACGAGAGCTGATGATGAAAATCATGCAATACAATATGAAACTTGGTTTTGGACCCATGATGGGTGAAGAAACTCCGGACAGCTCTGAAGGAGCTCAGCTGTTCAAGGACTATCTGCGTATGATGAACTACAACACAGACGCAGAAGGCGCCGCGTCTTCAGCTTTTATGCCGCATCATCCGACACGAATCTCCAACGAAACCACAGTCAACACACCACATCTTCAAATGCATCACATGATGGATTCTCGCTTCATGTCCGAGCTTCAGGATTCGATGCTAAGGACGATGGACCCTGAGAAGTTAAGAGATTCTTCGTTCCTACCGTTTCGTCAAATGGCCTCAATCGTCGAAAGCTTTCAATCCCGTGTTCAAACGCCCGGCAAACCAAGTCTTGAATCTCTTGAGCACCAGCAAAAATACATGCGAGGACCAAGATGGAGGCTCGACCAAATTTCCTACTATCACTTGGAGCACCCAAGAGACGGGTGCATTGCACGCTCCATGAGTGGGTTGGAGCACGATGGCCAAACGTTCATTGCACAGTGTAGGGCGCGGTACGAGGCAGTCGGGTACGAGATTCTGCAAACCGCAGCCATGGGACTTTCGCGTGTACTTGATCTGCGGAATGGCGTGCAAGAACTGCGACAAATGCGATCCGAAGTGGAGCTTGCGCGCCTGAGATTAGCTGATAACAAACCAGCTTACGAGGTGAGTGCCAGAGATATCATTGAGACGGAAGTGCCAATTTTTGTGGTATCGTATCGTCATTGTGTCTTCAACGGCCACTGGCGGATGAGCGAAGACCAGATCGATGAGCTGTATGCCATTCTTACAGTATTGACTGAAGGAGGACGTGTGAGGCTCTGGTGTGATCAGTTGTTGCCGCTAGAGTTTACCGGCAACACGGAAGCTCAGCGATGGGAGGCGGTGGGATTGGTGCCGTATACTCTGTTCCCGGTGGTCGCATTGGGATGCCAGTCTTCTTTTCCCGGAGGGCAGGCAGATGCTAGACTGTGGATGGAGGTGGAAAGGCACATGGGGGTGGAGACCTTGGGCGTGATCAGCGTGCAAGGAAATGTGCGTGGACGACCGGGGATGGACATCAACGGCCATGGCGCGACTCTAACTTCACGCGTGCAACGTAGGTTGGTGAAGTATGTGGGAGCGCAAAGTGGGGTGAGGGAGGCTCTATTGAAGTATGCTCGATTCATGATTCAGGGAGTTTATTCAAGTGCTACATCGTCAAAGTACGGCCTGGTGAAAAACATGAAGGACATTGCGCTGCGCTTACTGTGTGAGGAGGACATTCAGAGTGTGATTGTGTCGAGATCAGATGGCTCTTTTGCTGACGAAGGCTTGTCAGCTTTGAAGGACAGAAAGGATGTTGTTGTTGGTAACTTGGCTGCAACCGCTGTTCAACCGTTCCAGTATAGCAGAGTGTCATTGATGGTACAGCACCGTCCCGACAACTGTGAGATTTTCTGGGATGGGTTGAGTGAATTTGTTGATGATGCCAAGCTGGGCGAATCATTGAGTATTTGCGAAATGCCGCGCTCTTACCTTTGCTCGTTGGTTGAAGGTGAAGAGGAGATGCTGGTCATTGGAACGTTGCACAGCACCCCGAATTTGTACGGGTACCTGCTGGTTCGGCGGCTCGGCGATGATCCCAGACGCGGACAGGTACTGAGTAAGCTGACAAACGTTGCTGCGGAGAGCTTGATGGGGCCGGCGGGAGTTGATAAGATGGCGCGCAACTGGTACTCGTTTGTTTTCATGCGCAAGTTGATGCACAACTCTGGTACGGGGATGGACAGGATGGAACAGATATCTGAGATGAAATGGAACGCAGATTTGTTCACTCAAGTTGAAGGGTTTAAAACGGTTGAACTCGGAGTCGATGAGGTGCTTTGGACGTAATAATGGGCACGCATACGATGACCCTCTGTTTAATAAAGATTATTTTACAAACCCGTAATTTAATGACTATATTACGAAGTGGTGATTTAGCCGTTACGTCACCACGCGGCATTATTAGGCTTAAAGTGCCGCGGGGCATTTTAAGCCTTATATTACCCCTCCAAAAGTTAGTTATAGGGCTACTTCTGACTGCAAAGACGACTTTACTTTTCCAAATATTGAATAGCTCTGTTGGAGATACCCAAAAGAACACGACAAGGGGTGCTTCTGCGTGCTTCTAAGAGAGCATCTATCCTACAATTAACATTGCTAAGGCCGTCAGAAGTGAGCGTTTCTAGGACCAACAATCCATAGCACGGTAGCGCTAGACACCGTTTTGCATTGTAGAGGTTGCGAGGGTTGAACAAAAAAGCAGGGTTGGGAGACAAATGTCGACGAAGATCGCACGAGCGATTGACTTTGTAAATCATGCAAGGCAGCAAACTGATTTCTGTCCATCCTGTCATTATTTAGAAGCGATGAAGAGGCGTTTTTGATCTCTTGTGCGATCATCAAAAACAATAAACTACTGACATAAGCAAATATTTTTGGTCCAGGCAAGCCCGGAGCCTGCCAAAATTTAATTCTAAAAGAAGTATGCATGTGACCTGGCAGCTTCTGGTCTTCAAGGACCGAACCATATCAAGCCTGGGGGAGTTAGATAACTCTATAGTCCTCTTTCCTATAATGAAATCAATTTCTCTACGCATTTGTTTGTTTTCCTAGAAAAACATAACACAGAAGCTTCTTAACAAAAAGAAAACAGTCCATCATTGTTTTTGAAGTGAACGGAGCGTACTCTGGCTCGTATGATAGAACCCAGTTGCGATTTTTGACTCAGCAGCAAGTTGAACAATGTTCAAATTTGAATCCGGTTTGAAACAGCAGAAGGATGAACAGTGTCCAAGGATGGAGTTTTCTTAAAACTGCACTAAGTTGAATATTGTTAGGATGTGCAGATTAGGTGGCACCCGTTTATTCCACTGCTCGTTTTCTAGTGCTTACGGGGCACTTTTTGCTCTCTGCAGTCAGTATAAAAGCAGCGTGGAGGAAACTGGACACTCTGCCGAGTCCTCCTAGGCCTCACAAGACATTCGCCGCAAAAGGATAATGGGCTTGAGAGCACGCTGACCACGCAACTGTGATGCTTCTTTTCGTTGTATTCAGTGAACAGGGCAGTTAACATGCCGAACCTTTTCTCCTCGCGCCTTTCATGAAAACAACTGAAGAAGAGTGTGTCTTGTTGTATTTGGGGACAGTCAATACCACCGCAGGAAGTTGAAGGTGGCTATCGTCAACAGCTCTGCCCGAAATAGTACGAAACTGACACCGGACACTAGAGCAAATCGTGGAAGATTTGGATATTTCATTGCACGGATAAATACCACCAAGAATACCCGGAACATCATTCAACTGAATAAGCCGCTGTAAATGCGGATAATAAGGAAGATCTTGTTGAGCCAAGTATTGGAAAGGGTATTTAAACTGTATCAGAAGCTAATGAAGATGGTGAACAAGGAACAGAAATGACATCCGCTGATGGTATGGCAGAAACTGAATTGTTGTGTTTTTTTTGTCCTGGAGTACTTTGAAAGTTGTAACATCTGGCTTGTTTTTTGGTGCACTACCGTTCTAGATGCCAACACATATTGCGTTATGGAGTTGGTATATGTCAAAGTTGAGGAGGCGTTGTCTATCTCAGGAGGTTGTATGGGAAAGAGATCGCCACGAAAAGGTAGTTCATGCTCTGAGGTATTCTTTCTTGGTCTCTCTAATTATGAACCTCTTTTTCGTGCTGGTACCTTTCCCGTATGAGTTCATGAACTTCATTTCATAGGCTGCAGAGAATGGTGATAAGAAAGGATTCTTCTTTTTCTATGGACTTTGAGAACCTAATTCATGAATTCAATTGCGAGAAGAAGACTTGTTCATAGTTGGTGATGGTCAAAAGACATCAACGAACTGCTTCAAACTCAGATATCCTTCCGCATTGTAAGCGCTTGGAGTCGCATGCACTTTGAACCAGATGCTCAGGTGAAATGCACGGGAGCCGTATACGTGTCGCCAGGATTTAAATTCAAATTAGTTCTGTAGAAAGCACCTTTCGCCGCGTCTGACGCACTCGCACGTAGACCACAGGGTCGCGTCAGCCTGTGCGGCGCCAACGAAGACTACGACGAGTACTTGGGCCGACCTCGCCTTCGAATTCCACGAGACGGAAGCAAGGGAATGGATGGTCGATGAAAAGGTGCTGCCCTTCTCAGAGAAGGAAAGGCAGCTCTTTAAATACTTCTGAAACTAAAAATAGCTCTACAATCGTAAGTGTCTCCCGTAGCTTGCACACAGAGTAGTGTGTATGCCACAAACTATTTAGCACAATGGCTTTGAGTATTTGACCGTGTTCCTCTCACACTATTTTAAAGCCCCATCTTCTCTTTGGAAAGGTAGGTAGTGCTACAATCCGCAAAGTGATGGGACTCGAAGAAGGTAGGCATATTCAAAAAGCAATACAAAGCATTACAAAGCAAATGCAAGTAGATTTTAGAGAAATAAAACTTTAAGAAGCGGTCCACCCTCAGCCGATCCCATTGATCAGGAACATGGAGAATACCTTACTGCTAGAGAGTCACTATGCTGGTATGGAGGGAAAGGATGAATGCCAGTCTTACTGGCAAATTATGCAGATCTGCTGCAACCATAGTTTGCTTAAGTCATATACTTTTTAATATAGAATGGCTAATATCAGAGTGCCGAGAAACGTGCTTCTCGAAAAAAAGTTGCAAAGCTCCCTAAAGATGCCTTTGTAAAATTCTTGTATGTATTTTTGGTTCTTATAAATAATATAGTCCTGTTTTCAAAACTGTCAACTTAACCAAGTGTCGTGCTGCATCGGATAAAGTAACTCCTGCTTCATACAGATCTATTCGGCCACTTGGCTTCTACCGTATTTAAGAACATTATGGCAATTAAAATAAAAAACAAACAGAAAAGATGCGAACTCATTGGATATTTGACATCAAAATTTGATGTCAATCTTCAATCTGTGTGCGTTACTCTTTTTGATTGAAAACTTCAGCCGACACTGCATTTTTTTGAGAGTTTCAAGCAGTTCTTAAGATAATTTATTTGATTGAAGTGAGGGATATTAATGTTAAATAAAAGCAATCAGTTTGTCCTAATTTTGAGCTTCAATAACTACATTAAAAATATATGGAAATCTAACATAATATGCTGTTGATGAATCAGTATTGTCTTCTGAATGATGAATATAAGGTCTTTAACATATTATTCTTATTTTAAGACAATGATTCTCAGAATGTAATGGAAATTGCGCGGATGTTTTTCTTCTTCAAGCACGTCCCCAAATGCACCAGGGTAAAACAGAGCACCGTTCTTCGAGCCATTCGCCTCATTCGCACAGAATACAGTAAATGATATTTCTACGATGACCGGCGGTACGCCTTAGTCGCATGTCTTGCCTACCCGTATTTCAGAACGATGTGACGAAAACTCGTGTTTGACAAGGAGCAAAACAGTCGTTTCTGTTATACTAGACAAAAAAAACCTGCATTTGTCGGACAAGCGTTTTCTGAGATTATCTTGACCGAAGCGGCACCACTTCCATCAGCGGAATGTTTCCCCGATGCTTCGCTTTTGTGCGCATTCGGTCTTAGATTTTGGCATATTTGAGGCAACTGCTCTTCTTCCTGGACACGATTACGTTCAGTTATACTGCGCGAGGAAGTTTGCTTTACAAGTTTTATCGATGTCTCATTTATAAAACAACCTACGCTATGTTCTTAAATATAAAAATTAGTGAGCGATCCTTGCCAAACTTTCAACAAGGTGGGTGAGCGGTGAAAACATGATCAGAATCTGCTCGTTGATACCCTTGCCAGTGATGATCTCCGTCAAAAGCCCGATAACGAATCCAAGCTGTGCCAGTCGACCATTGACCTTTTCGGCGTACGGTGTGAAACCTTGTGGTCCTCTATATTCGCTGTCCAGCTTGGCGGCGCGGTTGGCTTCCAGTGAGCGGTAGGGTGATTGCACGACCTTTGGCTTGTCCTTCGTCTGCAGTGCCATGCGGGGAGCCGCGGTGAATGTCTTCGGTGCATGGGCGGTGGCGGGCGAGATGAAGGAGTTGGTGGTTGTGTTGAGGGATGGGGTGAAGGAGGACACGAAGGCGGAATGCGGGTTCATTGTGTGCTGCGTGATCGAGAATGCCTGGAAAGCGGGTTGAGGGTTGAGTAGCGCAGAGATGAAGCTGAGGAATGGTTTTCAGTGCGGATGGGCCTGTGAGTTGAAAAACCGTTTGTCAACATCGGCTCGCCCCGGGCAAGACATGGCGGCTTTTATAGCGGTGCGGAGGCGAAGTATTTGCTCACGTGCGAGAACAATCTGCACATCGGGGAGATTAGGACGCTGCAAACCAGAACGCAAAGGCGAATGGCGAGCAATCTACCGGAAGTTCATCAACGTCTCTGCCAGCCACAACTGCGAGCAGCGATGGCGACGGTCATACGCGCAGCCACCACAAACTGTTGAATCTCCGCAGTGCAGAATTGATGATGAGGTGTCGGTTGCTGGATTCAAGCGGCGGTTGTGCGGCGGTTGTGATTGGCCCACTGTGACAACCGACGCATGCCTTGGTGGCGGTTCACGGCCAGCAGTGGCGGTTCGCGGAGGCGTAGTGGCAAAGATTTGCGGCTGTGGTGCGCGCATGCAGATTTTTTTTGATTTCGGCGATATTTTTTTAATTTCTTATCCCTTTTGGGACGAAAAATTCTTATGTCTAGTGAGCTAGACGTAAGAAGTAGCCAATGAGAATGAAAGAAATGACTCGATCTTGCGGCTGAGGGAGAGTGGTTTGTTGATTGAAACACACGTGGTACTGGAGTTCGAATGTTATTGGTTTGATCTCCAACCGATTGAATTTATAGCCAATTGAAAGGGTTTTGCTTATGTCTAATGAGCTAGAAATAAGCCGAGCAAACAAGTGGCACGCTGAGAACGAACGGTTATAGTGGTTGCCCAATCATGTTGTCCGCTTATGTCTGGTAAGCTAGACATAAGCGGACCGTAGACGGTCAAGTCAAAAGGGTTAACTTGAGGCAGCCTGTCCTCAGGACTGTCTCCTTCAAACTGCATCTTCAGGATGGCACGTCGTCGCTGGAAAAATGCTGAGTTTCTCGGAAGGGTGAAGGAAGCTCTCCTCTGGGATTTAGAATTGCAAAACAGGTGGAAGTAGGTCACTGCGTTACCTACATATTGAAACAAAATCAGAACTGTGGTTGTACTTTAAAGCAACTCGCGACTTAACGGCGAAGCCTTGCACCTTCTCCGGCGATAGTGCTTGTGCCACGCACGGACGCCTCGGCAGTGACAATGCAACAGATTGCTTCCAGAGGGAGGCTGACGTTGAGCGAACGAGGAGGAGTTACTCTGAGTGTTCATGCGATGGTGTATCAAAGTACTACGTGGGCGAGAAGCTTGCAGAGGCCTTAGCTCGGACATAACACTAGTATAAACATGATTCCAAATAAAGAGCACTCGAAGTCAATTCGGTTCAGACTCTAACAAAGACGCCAACCGACACCTCTGAACTTCAAGAGTTGTCGGTTGGCGTCTTTGTTCCCATCATGAAGCGAGACATTTGCGGCGATTGCGATTGGACCAGAGCAGCACAGGGTGTGAACGTGTCGTTCTCATAAGATGAGGGCGGAAAAAAAATCATGATTTCGTACTCTCGCCGAGGTTCGAACTCGGGACCTCTAGCATGTGAGGCTAGCGCTCTAACCAGCTGAGCTACGAAAGCCTTAATCTATTTCGATTAGATTTCAAATATGTTTGGTATAAATACTTCCCCGAGAGCGCCCGTTCAAGCGCGCCCCATATTCAAGGCCACACCATCGGGATGCCAGAGCTGAACTCAACGCGCTCAGCGCTCTAGTATTGCCTGCACAAGCCAACACAACAAAGTATCACGTTGCTCGAAACAAGATTATTCCCGTCGCTGTCATCTCCCTTTGTCAGAGGCGCTCATTAAACCGTTCAAAGTTATGTTAACAATGCAAGGAAAGATGGTTAGGTTATCAGTGTTAGCCGCTAACTCCATCTTTCATCATACGCACAACATAATCCCTTCCTAACTTCTTGAGGGGATGTTGGGGAACAGAATCTTACGGAAGCTCACTCAAGTGTCTGCCCGATGTGATATCCACCGCAGGTTTTTCTATCTTTATACAGTTATACAAGAAATGGTTTCACGCCCATGAAGGCTGCTGTTCGGTTAATCGGAGCCCCCAGCTCCCTGAGCCGAGCTATTTAAGGAGCAGCCGCTAGGAGGGCAGCTCGCACTGCTCTATCCTCCCAACTTCAGCCACCTTCAACGATCTGTTCAAAAGAAGTCAAGGTCGCCCATTTCTGCCTTCTATCTACAATGAATGCGCTGGCGTCGTTTTTCCTCGCATTTTGCACCCTTCAGCTCTCCACATGGACTGTTCGGGCAATCCCAACTTCGCTCAGGCCACTCATCGGTACCGGCTCATTAGCTGGTTCGGTTGCGGGTGTGGGCCCTGTAGGGTCAGTCTCCACATCTTCACCATCACCATCTCCAACACCTCAGCCTACTACGGCCATTACTGGTGGTAGTGGATTATCAGCAAATGTCGAAGGTTCTGTGGCAGGATTTTTGTCTCCATCGTCAACACCTTCTCCGTCGCCGGTTGGAAATGAAGTCTTCACGATCATTACCTGTAATGATCAAGGTTGTGTAGCAGATGTTTCGCTTTACTCGTGTGGAATTGCGTTGCCGGACACCGAACAAACGCTCGTGTTACTGTTCGGAGAGGGAACAAACAAAATTAGCGTAACGTATATAGCCACCGTTGAGAAGGATTTCGAAGAAGAAGGGCAATTGTCCAACATATCCTGGGTGTCAACGGAAGACGATGGACAACATATAACTTGCAGTGCTGGATCCAAGACTGGAGAGCCATTTGGGACTTGCTGCTATCCATGTTCCCGAATTGGAAGTCGCAACCCGCCTAGCTTGTCATGCTGCCGTGCCTGCAGTCGCCTGTAATATCGCAAGCACGGGGTTTTGGAAACGAATGCGTCACACGATCAGCTTGTTTGCGTCATATACGGGATAGAGTAAGAGCTGTTGCTAAACGGGTACACTGGTGGAATGGAAGGATTGAGGGCGACGGAGTGACTCGCGGAACGAAAAGAGGTCACAATGATTGGCTTATCGGTTTATCGGGATATTTAAGATTCAGTGCGACAAGCTTCTCGTTCTAGACAGTCTATTTCACTGAGACGCCTTTGTGATTGACTATTTTGCTAATTGGTTTAGTCATAGTCACCACTATTCTTAAAACTCTAGTCCTATTCCCTCAAAAATAATCGCAAAATAGGTTGGTGACTACTTTCTTTTGCCTATATAGTTGGTCAAACACCAGTTTCTGTCAAAATGGCTTGTCACAAATTCGCGCTGCTTAGATTTCAGTGAACAAGCGTTTTTGTATAGTCGGACGATCGAAAACGCAAGAAGAGTTGGTTTGCTGTCCCAAGATCGAAGACAATTGGATCGATTCTCTCTCTTCAAGTTTGTTCAGAGTCTGCACCATCTGCGTGACGCTTCTCGGAGTCTGACGACCTGATGGCGTAAGCATTATATGTGGAAGCTTTGTATTTAGAGAGGGGAGTAGGCATGCTAAACGTTACCGGCAACGTATAATATGCCCCCTCCCCTCTCTAACTACAAACGCTGTGATGCAGTTAAACTGCGCTGAAACCTGTCACGTTGTTTTGAAGCAACAGCGACTCTTCGCTGAGAAGTGAGCACGAGGTGCCCCTTCGTCCTTGTGTAATTGTGAGCAAGCCAGGATAACTAAGCATTGCATTGCACGAATCAACTGCAATCTATATCAGTAGATCACTTTCAAGAGTATAAACTTCTTGAAAAGCTAACAAGCACAGTCAGGCACCGAGCTGTGTGGTTGTGATGAACACGGTATGACAAACACTTTCTCCTTGTGTCTTATGGTCTCATCTTTACCTTCGTATTGACATCGAAGGATTTGTCAATTTTTGGCGGCTTCTATTGCTCTCGATTTCCTGAATCGGTTTTAACATCCTCAGAGCACAAGCGATATTTTGCTCCTCTTGGGCGGAGCGACCCAATCCATTGGGTAAGACAAGGGTGGTGGTTTCCCATTGAAACTACCACTCTTATCTATACGTCGGGAAATTACAAATATGTGGCCATGGAGATATCAAACTTGCCTTCGAACGTCGCTATAAAAGAGTTGAGATACAGTACAGAGGACCAGGCAGCGCTTCGGAGTGTAACGGATTGTGAGCACAAAACAAGAAGGACAGGGCAGTGATCTTTATTGGGGAGAGCAGTTATCTATTTTGTCACCGAAATTCAGTGCAGTGAAGCTGTTCTGATGGCTATATGAGTAGAGTAGAGCAACTCGTTTGCTGGAAGGGGGAACAGACAACGAACGACGACTATAAACTAAACGACCTACGATTGCGATTGCGATTACACACTGCGTTGGCGATTACTCCGGGCCTCACGACCCTGAAATAACGCGACATAGTCAAGGCCAACCTGCTGATTACTCCGGACTTCGCAGCCCTGAAATAACAGAGGAAGGTAGCGCTTGCTCTGATGATTACTCCAGACTGCCAGCTGGTCCTGAAATAACATGGAGTTGAGAACACTGCGCGTGGCGAGTACTCCGAGGGTTCAGTCCCTCTGAACTAACGAGCAAGCTGGA
>JASCIV010000052.1:0-58397 GCA_030374735.1 Gracilaria caudata
GTGACATACTCGAGCACACGTAGAACACACTCCTTCCGACCCTGATAGCTCACATGAATAGCAAAAGTACCAATGCTGTTCGACAAATTGACTTCCGGTGGTGGTATACGTGCATAGAGGGCGGGCTTCGGAATCTCTTGACTCTTGCGATCTAGAAACATTTCTTGTAAGAAGAGATATCATGGTCGCAGAAGCATCCATTGAAGAGCTTTCATCACTCGGTTTCTTCTCAGACTCAGCCATTGCAGGATTAGCGAGAGTTGTCGGCTCTCCCGTTGGACTTGACAGACCTTTCTCTATGCAACCCAAGAGCTCGCAGAGGAACAGCACAAGGTGCTTCCAGTCGTAATTTCCAGGTGAGAGAAGCAAACGTTTTGAGGTCCTTTCAAGCGCTCGCAAAAGAAATCCGAACATAGCAGGTTCCAAGTAAACGGGCGAAATGTTATGGGTACATCTTGCAGATACTAGTCCGTAGCAAATCGTAAGACGAACGGCAAAGTTTAAAATGCGACATTTTCCTTCCAGTCCGACTTCAGTGGCCTCATCGAAAATCTTGCAAGTCGCATGAAAAAGATCTCGCAGAAGTTGGGCTGCAAGCTCTGAATCATCCATGCCCACAATCTTTTCAACTATTGATAGAACTCCGTCGTTTAGGGTGGCAGATTCGACAATAGAACGCAGAACCATCTTCTCCCAAACCAGGCCATCACCTTCATGCATCTGCTTCAGTCCCGTAAGCAGAGCCCCTCTCCACACCCCTGACTTCTGAGATGCTTCAGTCAACAATGCAAAGGATTCACCGTGAAGGGAAACAGCCACTGCGGATTCATCCGCCGGTACAAAAAGGCAAGAAAGGAGATTAGCCAAGGACACTTGAGGCAGGTCTCGACTTAACCAACTTCTTAGTTCATCTTTTGCCACATCCTCTGGAATTTTACTCTGAAAGGAAACGAACTGCAGAACTTCATCCAAATCATCGAGCGAAGCTGTATCACGGGCAAACAGGCAAAGCGCGCGAATTACACGAGGCGAAGTGGTGTCTCGCTCGGCTAGTTTTGCAAATCCACAAACTCGAGCGATGAAAGATATAACTGTGCTGGTGTTGGTCTCTTGTTCAGATAAAAGACCGAAGCTGCGACGCAGAAAGGTATCGATGAATACCCACATAGAGGCTGCAAGTTCGGCACTAAACTGTGGAACAAACAGTATGTGACTTGCAACTTGAATGATGAGATCCCGCATTGACTTCAATTGACTCTGAGGAATGTGATTAAGAAACTCAGAACAGGACAAGAAAACGCTTGCAAGCACTTGAGGTGTCCTTCCAGACCCAAGACTCCTCAAGTAAAACATTGCCTGCTGGAGTGCGGAACAGACCGGAATATCTGCGCTGTTGTTCTTAAATATTGATGTCCTTTCAGCACAATCAATGCTGGTCTTCCTGATCTCTTCTTCAGGAGATCTTTGGAAAGCATCTAGCAGTCTTATGTAGTTGTCAGATGGCTCATTATAGATAGCATCTGCAATGCAGTCCAAAGATGTTTGCAATACAGTGGTGAGAAGCCATTCGGCCTGCTCAATGACCTTTGCGTGGGGACGATTGCAATTATATAGAAGGATACATTCCAGTGAGAAAAGAACCGGTATCGCCGAAGACTTACGAACGGCATTCTTGATGATTTCAAAGCAATGCGTATCCCTGGAGGCCTGCTCAACCATGAACGGTGACAGGAGTTCAAACGCCTTTGTCTCCTCGAACCTAGAAGTGTTGGATGATTGATCAGCACGATTGATAGCTTGTAGTGGAGGAAGGAGCCTTTCCATCATAACGAACGACCAGTATAAATGGAAAAACTGTTTCACGCTGTTCAGAGCTGAGGCTTCTTGAATGTAATCGGTTCCTGTCGCTGATACTGAGGCGCGTGACAAAGTTCGCAAATCTCGTTCTAGCTGTGAGCAGCATCTCACGCAGATCTTTCCAATGATCCCTGGAGCATCTTTCACTATATTCCAAACCCGCCTTATTTGCAGGGCATCCACATGGGCTTTACGGAGCGCAAGAACCCCGAATTCCGCTTTCTCAGGGAGTATTTCAGGATAAGACGGTTCCGGAGCAAGGTCGGGGTCCCTTCGGTAAAGAGCTGCGAATGCAATGCGATGGACATCAAGGTCTTCGGAAATTCCCAAAGAGATTGAAGCACTGTAGCTCAGTAAGATCAACGAAGCCGCGACGTGACTCACCGAGATATCTGACGCTTCGTCCGAGGTTGTCATAGCTCTCAGAAATTCCACTATGCATTCCATCAGCGTAACTGTATTAAGCTCCGATATCACGGTCAGCATTAAAGACAAAATGCTATCAGTAGTGAGACCCTGATTATCATCTTGCCTGTCAGTCTTAGTTTCGCTTTGAGTACCGCGTGACTCGAATAGACTCCATAAATGTATAACAGCTTCAGCTCGGAAGGACCCGATGATACCTGAGAGTACAGGGTTCGTCCTCTGACAGGTTTCGGTCATCGTCTTGATAAGACGCTGGACAAGACATTTTCGCAATTCGTTTGGATGATGGTCGACATGGTTCCTCAGTTCTGGACCAATGAAAGAACCAAAATCCACCATAGCAGCCCGTAAGTCATAACTTGATGACGATGAGTTAAACACGAACAAACTGGCGCTGCTGCAAATACGACCAGCGATTCGAAGAATGTCTAGATCCTTGTATCTTCCCAGAGAGTGAGCTTTCTGCAGCCACTTTCCCAGTGTATCCAGTGCAAGAGCAGCGACCTCTTTGTGCAATTCAATTCTCTCGTTTTGCTCTACGAAAACTTCACTGTTCAAACCAACTGATATTCCTGTTCCAAAGAAGTCACGGCATCTACTCTCAACTTGATCAGCAGAAAACAAAGAGGAATCTTGGCGCACCGGAGGACTATCAGAACAATCGTCTGACTCATCAGGGGGACAAGGTAGCGTACCTTCCGAAATTGACACAACAGACTCATCTGCTGATTCTTGAGAAAAATGACGCCCTGCCGCCTCGAAAAGACGAACCAGAAGCCCAATTATTCCCTCTTTCTCTCCAGTTCTCTTCGCATACTCTTCGCAAGCGTGGTACACAGTACCAGTCGCAATGCGACCTTCATCACCATCTTCCTCAGCAGCGACTACCCTTTCCCCGAGAAAAGAACGTGCAGCTTGAGAAAGAGTACCGTGACCGCCGCTGACCTCCGGAGCACGTTCTTGTTCTGCTGGACTTCCAACTCGTCTGTTGTTCAAGGTTGCTGATATGTTACTGGCTGACTGGTCAAGCGGTTTCCGTGACATCTCAAGTTCCAGTATAAGATGAAGGGTCGATAACAGACAGACTGCACCTTCCGCACTTTGAGTTTCTCTCTCAGTCTGCTCGTATCGCTTTGCGCTGCTCAGCATCCCCCCAAACAGAGCCGAAAGCATTGAAACAGGGGTAAAAGCAGTTCTGCCATTGTTCATAAGTATGCGATTCGCCGTTTGCACCCATCCCATAGCATCAATTGTCACGTGCTCCATTGTAATAGCTCCAAGATGCATTGCGCCAGCTACCAAAGTTGTTCGGAGAGAATTTGAAGAGAAGAACGAAAGTGAAGGTTTTGAATCCTTTTGTTGAAAGGAACACAGAGCAGAAGCGAGCGCAAGAAGCCTTGTACTCAAGTTAACAGCAGTTTCACATGTTATTTTGGACCCAAGAGCCTGACGTGATACTACTGCCAGGCAATGTGTGGCCACATCGCTGAGTCGCAAAATCGCATTCACCGCTCTCAGTATTGATACCTGTGTATTGTCTGAGACGGTAGAGCGCGATAAACGGTGCATAGTTCGTCGATTTCCATTTGTCCCTATTTTCGCTTTCGCAGAAGTGCGGAAGTCCGTGGATGAAACAGTTGAGGTTGTTCTCGGCAGAAATCCTAGAAGTCGCTCTAACGCGCCGCAAGTGATCTCAAGTTCCCCTGGACTTGTGCATAATGAGTCAGATGCCGCTCTTGCTTCAGCTAGCATAAAAACGGAGGCCACCTGCACTAAGGAGGTCCCACTGGAGCCTAAGACTTCTGCTACGGTCTTGCGGTTGTTTGAAGACGTGTTGATATATTCCGAAAGCTTAAGCGTGGTGCCATCGGTACAAAGCAGAGGCAGGGATTCCACACCTGCAGCAGACAAAAGACGACGAACAGCATCATGATCAACTTTAGGTTTGTCGTGGTAATGTACAAGAACTCGGACGGCGAAAAGTTGCTCCATTGTTACAGGACAAGGAGACTTTACGAGTAGAAATCACACTCACAGACGACGATACGTTCAGAACTGCAAATGTGGTGCAACTAGTCCACGCAGTGTACTTTGTTAAGCGAGGTTTGTTTCAGTTTGCGAGTAGTCAAAGAGTTAGATGGCAATTGGGTTTTCTAGACAGATGAGCTTTTGCAGGTGTTGGCGTTAGGAAGTGTTTCAGTTCATGGGCGCTGCAGCGTTCTGCTTTGTACCTTTGGTGGGATAAGATGCGTTCAATCTAGCCTGCTAAGAACCAAGCTTTCGTTGATCAAGCAAAAAGAAATCTGGAACATGAACCTTTGACACAGGTCTATCTATTCAACCTTGGCAATGCGTCCATGTGTCCAATCTGGTTTTCTGCAGTGATGGACCTGTTCCCGACACAGCCCTGTGGCCGTCCTAGAAGGCAGCTTTTGCCCATTCGAAGTGGTTGACCAATGAAATCACCGAAACGGGTCATATGGACAGCAAGGAGTCGACGAGCATGCCTAGTCGTTCCGCACTTCCAGGTTGGAAGTTCCAAAGGCGCGTGTGTACACGTTGAAGCACCCCTGTAAAAAAATGTCTGAATCTCAAGTGACATCTACAAAGGGTACCTTTGTACCACGGTGGTACCTTGGATCATATTCGTTGATCGGACAATAATATTGTTATATTATATCCTTCCCTCCCCTCCAATGGTAGATAGACCTGGTTCGCTTATCATCTTCTGAGATCACCACGGGTTGTCATTAAACTTTTCCAGGTACTAGTTGAACTGCATGCAACACTCCCTGTTCGACAGAAAGAAAGAAGAAGTCTGGGATATCGCGCTCTAGGTTCCCAGGCAGTTCAGGGAAAACGACTGGCGGAATCAGGAAACAGCGTAGTTTTGCAAGATAGCTTTTATCATCTTTCCCAGAATCCCGGGACTACGGGACCCCAGAATCAGGGCAACTGCACGCTTCCAGTGCAAGAGTTCCAAAACTCAAGTGTGCTGCTCAAACATGGTATTGCCTACTACCGTTGAAGACGGGCGGATGTTGTACTTTGTATACGGGACGTTGAAGCGCGGACTTCCGAATGAAGCTCAAATTCCAACAAGTGTGACATACGTCGGAGAGGCATCAACGAAGCATGCATTTCCTCTGGTTGTCGACACGGAGTATCATGTTCCTTTTATGATTGATTCTGAAAACTACAAAACTGCAAAGCGGGTATCTGGTGAACTTATTCTGGTAGATAAAGATGCTGGAAAAACCTTGGATCAGTTTGAGGGGGTCGGTGCTGGGTTTTATTTTGTTAAACCCACTGAGGTTTTCATTAGCCAGCTTTCTGAGTTGTATCAGGGAGAGCTCTCTGCCGGGCAGACGGTTGTAGCAAATGTGTACTTCAGGGACCCGTCGAATGCAGGACCCTCTTGGGCACATAAATGGACTGTAGAACGCCTACTAAGCCTGCCTACTACGGACGAATATACGCGTGAAATGGGTAACAAGTACACCAGTCGAACCGAGCGCGGTTGAGAGTTTAAGAATATATTCGCGAAAAGATAACGGAGTTTTGTAGTTGGATCTTTCCAGTCTAACCCTCATCATCAACCTCAACGCAAGCGACATAAGTGGAATTCGGAAATCGGGTAGAAGGTTGGTTGACTAGGTATGTAAGTATTTTTTCGCGGTGCTTCTACGGGCAAAGCATGGAGAACCGCGAGGACGAGTACGCGAATGCGGCAGAAGATGCAGCTCAGATCTATGAGAAAAGGCAACCAGGTTAATCATGTTGTAAAGATAGTTGAGTTCGGGTTCGTAATTACAAGGGATTCCCTTGAAGGGAACGCTACCGCCTGGGCGCTCCGTGAATCGCTTGGGAGCATCATCATGATGATGATCATCATGAATGATTCATGATGCTCCGATCAAGCCGAGGCAAATGGGTCGAATCATCGGAGGACCGTGAATTCGAACAAAAAATATAACAGCCAGATGAAAGGCTCGAAATGCATGTTGCAAGGCAAGATCATCGTGGTGAATGATCGAGGATTATCTCTGGACGGATACGGCTGTAGAAGTTGAACTCGTCCTAAACCCCGAATTCGCCTATCTTAATCCCCTTACCTTATGCAGTATTAATTGTGAGTACATCCTCGTTATTTATCCGCACCCGCTTCGCTCAGATTCTGGGACGAACTGCGTTAGACTCACGAAAACAATTAGATGTGAGGCGAATCGAATTTCCGAGCATTCGAGAACCTTTCTCGCATTATCTTTAGCTGTGCGAAACAAGCTCAGCTTCTGATGGATTCGAATAATCATGCTGCAATGTCTTCCTACGATGAGCTTCTTGCTCTTTTGAAATCCAAAGACGCCATTATTGGGGTAATTGGGCTAGGTTACGTCGGGCTTCCTCTTGCAAACCTTCTCCACGAATCAGGATATCGAGTAATCGGCTACGACGTTGATGGGCTCAAGATCGAGAGGTTGAAAAAAGGAATATCTTATATTCGTCATATGGAACCAGATGTAGCTAAGAGGCTCTCACAATCGAATCGCTTTACCCCAACTACAGATTTCAACAAACTTGAGCTCTGTCAGGTTCTCATCATATGTCTGCCCACACCAGTTGGCACTCACGACGAACCTGACATGTCGTATGTGTTTTCCACTGCATCGCAGTTGGCGAAGATCATTAGACCCAAAACTCTTGTTGTTCTGGAGTCGACAACGTACCCGGGTGCTACGGATTCAGATCTGGTTGATATGTTATCAGCATCAGAGCTCAAGGTTGGCGAGGACATCTTTGTTGCATTCTCTCCAGAACGGGAAGATCCGGCCAATGCAGTTTACAAAACCCATAACATTCCAAAGCTGGTGGGTGGTGTCGATGAAAAGTCATCCATGTTAGTGGAACAGCTTTATAAGA
Organism: Gracilaria caudata; assembly: GCA_030374735.1. NCBI lineage: Eukaryota > Rhodophyta > Florideophyceae > Gracilariales > Gracilariaceae > Gracilaria > Gracilaria caudata. Next base: position 7,204 of record JASCIV010000052.1, read on the forward strand.
ATGGTGGATTCCAAAAACCAGTTCGCGTATCATCTGCCCGGGTAGCAGAGTGTGCGAAGCTCTTGGAGAATACATATCGAGCTGTTAACATCGCGTTGGTAAATGAGTTAAAGATCGTGTTTGAAAGCATGGATGTTGATATCTGGGAAGTTTTGGATGCGGCAGGTACAAAGCCATTCGGATTTCAACGATTTGATCCTGGACCCGGTATTGGTGGGCATTGTATTCCAATTGATCCGTTCTATCTAACATGGAAAGCAAAAGAAAGCGGAGCTCCTTGCAGTTTCATAGAGCTTGCTGCGAAAACGAACGCCCGAATGCCGATGAGAGTAGTGAAGCGTACGCAAGACGCTCTTAATGATGACAAGAAGTGTGCAAATGGAAGCCTCATATTACTGTTGGGCATAGCTTACAAACCCAACGTGGACGACATTCGTGAAGCGCCATCTCTTGTAATATGGGAAGAGTTGCTGGCCTTGGGTGCTCGAGTCGAATACTATGACCCGTGTGTTCCGGTTGTTTGTCACACTCGAAAACATTCCGAATTGTCTATGAAGGAGGGCGTGCCAGAAGCTAATCTAAGTGCAAAAATCCCAGAGTACGATGCCATTATATTGATAACACATCATGACCGCTTCGGGAAGTACTCTTTCTTGAGTGGTTTTCAGGGCATCGTTATCGATACTCGCAACCGAGTACCGAAGCACATGGGGTTACGAATATTGCGGGCATAGCCTTTTGTCAACGAGAGATCATGATTATTAAGAGCCTTGTATGAATATGCAGGAAAAGGGTAATTAAAGTGCTATTTGGGAGCCGTTTGTCTCAATGCGGTGACTATTGACTTTCATCGACTCAGGGATAAATGTAACTACAAGTGCTTCACGCACTAAGGATAAAGCAGGAACAAAGGTACAGTACTCGTAGGCCCTTTTAGGCAAAAGGGTAAAAGGCGGTTACATATTGCCCTGTACTCTGTAGTACAAAGTTTGTAACAGTTAACCTTCGGAGAGGGTCAGCCCTCTTAACTTCGTGAAAACAAAGAAAACGCCATTCGCGTACCACGGTGTCGTACATCATCAATGATGACACCCCTGCAGCAGGTCAATGGCTTCTTGTACATCATATCCTGTGGGCAGGCTATAAAGGTATTTCAACGAACAAGCGAAACGCTCTACCCTTGCTTGTAATACATGCAAGGGTAACGATATTAAATATTGCTTTTAAGACTTTTTGAGACCATTCGTGACGTGTGCACGGCACTGTGAAGCTTTTGGGATATACCTCAATCCCTTGACAATTGGAAAAGGAATGACCCGTGTCCACGCTATCCCGCTGGAAGCTTCTGACAACAAGGAGGGACAAAGAGCTGTGGAGGATGGCCATGGCGCATCCATACTACCCAATAGGGGTACTGCACTTGTCAGCCTATAGATCGAAACCTGCAAATGTATATCTCGCCCCACAACCTCACAGTCTGGACTCTTGGCGTGGAAGTTTTGCTTACCAAGGACCATCCATGCCGTAATAATATCTTCGATGAAACCAGAAATGTGCTCGATTTGAGCAGTCTCAGATCAATTCATACTCAGCGCCTTCCTCCGCCGCATCGTCGAAGTTGCGTTCATGACACGGTACTGGCTCTAATGTGTCATAATCCGTTAGAGTTTATGCCACTGCACCCGAGCTTAACCACGCAAGCGAAACGAATCCCAAACAAGAGACCCACACAAAAGCCACTGCAATCGTCAGCTCTCACCAGTGTGAAAGGTTCCTCCCCCGACATTCCTTGGAATTGGTCTCACAGCCTTCGCAACCATTGCAACCTCGTCAGGGCCCGCGACATCCAAGCATACTCTCACTCTGAGCAATTACTCTTCCTCAGTTGTTGACTGTCTGGTAGGTCCTGGCTGGTGAATAACCAGTCGGTTGCTTAAGAGGAAGAAGCCATCACGTGTTTTTGGCGTTATACAGTCTTAAGTTGAAGAATCACTATCTTACTCGGCTGCGATGGTTTGCCAAGCGTTTACAAGTTCCTTTCTACCCTCTAAATCACAGTTACACCAACATGGTTTGTTCGAATCACGGCACGGCGAAACTAGGCCAGCATATCAGTCGCTCAGCATGTGTTCTCAGAAGCCCGGTGTTAAGAAATCGCCTCTTCTGGCAGCAGCGTTCGCTGCTCTCACTTGTCTCTCGATTAGACCCCCTACACCAGTGCAAGCAATTCATCGGGAGATAGGTAGAACGCCTACAACACAGTCAACCCCGGATTTTCGAACGAACTACAGCGAGATGACACCCGAAGGCACTTTGCTTCGAGTTATGCCCCAGACGATACCTCATTCACCAGCGGGACTTGGCCTCTATCCAAGCGAAAGTGTTCAAAGACCTCCATCCCACAGCAACACCACGAGCTATCAAGGGCAGGTGAGCCCGATGCCAGAATGGGCCGCAGTTCGCATGAGGCAATCTATTTATCCACATCGCAGCACAAGGATTGTGTCTTTGCGCCCAACGGCATTGGGGCTTGTTGGCGTCAGCGCTATCACGTCCGGCTCGGTGCTCCTGCGCAATGCAACTCGAAAGCGAAAACCACGAGTGAGGGAACCCATACGTGAAGATCAGGGAATTTGTTCTGTGGTTTCTATACAAATCCCTTTTTGCGTATCAGAACGCGAGAGCATGATAGGAAAACTACAAGAACTTCAAAACAATGTCAATTTGCTTACTCCGGATGGAATGGCTTGCGCAGCGCGGGAAACATCGAGAATTCTGTTAGGCGAGGAGAGATTGTTCGAAGACTCTCGGAGGTTTGCCCCTAAAGTTGACGTTTTCTTAGCAGAAAACATTCAGTGTGCAGAGAAGCGGTTTGCAGGACACGTTGAGATAGAAGCTCATCGTTGCGATCGAGTTCAAAACTGTAGTCAGAAAGCTCCGAACGCTTCAAGGAAGTATGGTGTTGTAACAGTGGTTGTCGCAACCACTGAAGGAGTAGACCTCGCATGCTACGACGAAGACGCAACGATCATTTGCCGATTGCGTGGCGCCTTGGACCGTATATCTAGGCTTCGAGGCGGTCAAGTTGCTGGCCTTGAGCTGCAATGGATTCCAGAGGTTTGCGAAGAAAGATCTTTGACAAGGGCACAACTGTGCGAAGCTTTTCCGGGTTTAAAAGTAGTCTAGAGCGCCTATTGCCTTTCATCGGTTATCTGTATATTGAGAATCTCTTCCGATCTGTTTACACTTTCAAAAGCTGGAACGTGAGTTCCACTGGTATCTTCTGTGATGCTTCGTGGTCAATACTGCCCAAGAGCTGTTGGCCAAACTTATGTCCGAGAAACTCATTCTACGAGATATGGTTTCTCGTTTTGGGACGCAGAGGGCCCACTATGTTCTTATTCCGGTCCCGGGAATCGTCCTTCCTCCTTTAGGGTATCCCATTTCTCCACCTGTGTCGTAATGTAAATCAAAGGAAAATCAGCGTTAGTAGTTCGTCGCCTCAAGAACTGAACTTTGATTTCCAGCTTTTGCGTTGCCTGAGTGTCACATGGTGTGCAGAATGCGCCTAACGTACCCATTCGACTGGGCACAGAGATGTATACCAACGCTTGAATTTCTCGCATTCAGGATCATCCTCACCCTTCTTTTTCGCGCAGGCATGGAACTCAATGTACCTAGCCCAGCAATGGTTTGTCTGGTTCGTAGTTGGAAAGCGCCGGTCGCGCGGAGCGGTTCGAACTTGGATAGTTGCATCGGACATCGCGAACGCAGTTGGATTGTACGCAACTTATTAATTCAATTGAAGATCGTCCTTGATCCGAACAAGTGCGAGTAAGCGCTAGGCTCTCCTTGAAGGAGCTGAGCTTGCAAGACTTGCTTGTTGCTCAAGATGCACCAACCACATGCACATGGCGCTGCTCTCGATTCTGCAGGAGTGGTGCCGGTTGCAATTCGTCGAAGCAAAATTTTCTCCCAAATCAGATTATTTCGTATATACACGTAACAACACGTGTAATGTGCGTACACGTACACGTAGCTGAAACTCTAAGTCGAATGTCAGACGCAAGAGCTCACTGCTTTTCCGCACCTCGGTATACTTACGCAGCCGATGGGGCACTGGGGTCGGCCCGGGCCGGGCCTGCTTGTCCCAACAACGAAGGGTGTCATGGAAAGAGGCCAAAGAGGGCTATCCTCTACTCTTAGCCTTACACTAAAAAGCTTAAGATTTCAAAGCTGTATCTAGTAGCGTTTGCTTGTGTGGGCTTCTTCGGGCTTCTTCCGCACATTTCTTGATTCCTCATTGCCAATTGCTAAACAAGGTCACACACTCGACAATGATGTAATTGGGGAACTAAAGCCTTTCCTGTTGTCTGTCCTTGGTTCGGAATACTGCCTTTTTGCCACTAATCTCGCGAGTAAACTCATTACTGCTAAGAGGGTTCTCAGCTGACAGCAGAGCTCATCACCACTGAGAAGAGTAATTTGAGCAAATAGGCTGAGCAGCTCTAAGGCATTACATATTCATTACCGCTATCGTTTACCGTTTTTTGCCATCAGTCGCTCTTTACTCTTGGACTGAAAGTTTGCACGGTGTGAACACATAAGATTCGAAGATATTCGAGTTTTGCGCATTCGTTTCCTGACAATTCCAGTCGCGGCACTCTGTCCCACTTCACGAATTTACTTGACGTCGCAGAACAAACATTCCTTTACCCCGGCCAACTTCTGAACTAAACTCGTTGCCAGTGGTGGCACACACATCTTTCTTCCCTTGTGGATTGGATTCGAAATGTTGCGGGAAGTTTTAACTCTGAGTGCGATGTTGATTTCTGTGGCTTCGGTCCTTAACTGTGGTCAAGCTGAACAACACTTTTATGATGATAATCAAATCGGTCCTTCTGTCTATCTGAAAAGAGTTGGCAAAGACAGAGCAACGTCCCTCAAGTCCCCACTTGGCAAAATGTACAATACGAAAACCACCTGGAGAACTTCCGATCCTGATTCCGGAGAACTGAATTCTACCAACCTCGCAAACGACGATAGCGACACCCCTAACGGCGATTCAGTTGAAGCTGGGCAGTCCTCTACCGCGATTGGGGACACCAGTCCGGATATTGGAAAGGATATGACACATGTTAACGCTTCCGGGGCAGATAAAACGATACCTACGAATCAAAGTAATGTCGATCCAAGCGCTCCATCCCCCTTGAAGTCTATGTATATTGCTACAACTAAACCTGGACTTGGGAGCCCTCTTACTCAACCAGTCTTCAAGGAGAACGCCTTCGTTGGATTATTCAATTCATGTTCAAAAGTGCAAATCAATGAGAGCATAGGACCAATAGGAGCTGATACGTGCTTTGAAGATGACGAATACAATGACCGAATAACCTTTGAGATGACATATTTGATATCCAGTGAGGTCATAGAAAACGCATTCCACACAACACCACCAAAGCTTCTTGTCCAAGACGGCGTCGACCAAATTGCAGAACCAAGAATTTTTATCACAGACGTTAGCAAAGCTGATTCCATGGCCAAAGTTGTAGTTTTGTATAACTGCAAGGCTGGATCATCGGGGTCTGTTCATCTGTCTCTTCACTTAAGCTTCGGGGATTCAGAAAATTCTAGCCTATCTATTCCATGGACCAAAACATGCTCTACAGGCGAAAATGACAAGATCAGTTTTGGTTACATTAGTGAGAAGGACTCGACATCAAGCAAAGTAGATTTCAACAAGTCCGAAGCATCTGCCCTTGTTGTTGCACCAAGCGATGTATCAACTGAGGTCTATTTGAAGCTTCAACAACCAGGGGCGCAACAGGTATTTCTGGCTCCATATGTGACTAGCAGTAAACCTGAAGTCACCGAAGTCCTTGTTCGAGGGAACCATCCGTCTGGCGGCGTGCTTAAAGGTTTGGAGGAAACCTCATTCCAGATATCTTACAACTGCGAGCAAAAAGGATCAACAGAAATTCATGTGAGTGTCGCATTTCCACCGTTTGATAACGTGACAGCGTCATGGATAAAAGGTCCGTATTTCTATCGACACCTGATTTCTAGAGTTGAATCTGAACTGACCTTTGCTTGACATGTATTTACAGATTGTGGAGGACAGACACCATCCAGTCTTCAGGTGGGAACTGAATTGGGATCTTCAGATGTTGTTAGCAACGGGGAACCGACACAAAGCTTTATGGTAGGAATACAACATATTGGTACGGAACACTCAGATGAACATCTGCATCTTTCTGGGAATCAATCAGACTGGAAAGTATTTTTGCAGAACAGCGGTATTGATTTTCAGTCTTCAGAGGCCGCTTTGCATATTGGAAGAATTGCTTTGACTGTGGAACACCCAGGGACCATCGCGGTGCTTGAACCTCGTATACGATCTAAAAGTGCACTTGGATGGTCAGTGACATCCAACTCGGGCTATGCGCTTGGGCCTGGTAGTTCTCTCGAGGTATCATTTCACTTTGTGTGTAGAAGGATTGGTGAAAGCCGTATTCTAATAACGCTGCCTATCCTACAGTACGAGACCGTCGAGTTCGGTATCGCAAAAAGGTGTACTCACTTGGGAAGAGTGCGGAAGTCCAGACAGTTAGTCTTCACAGCAGGTAAGGCTTTTGCTTCCTTGATTGCGATTTGTGTCGCAGCTGTGGTCGTCATCGTGAGGCGACGCAGTTTTGCTTCGAAGGGTTTTGAAGCTCTGCCTACCACTGATAGGTGAGGAAGTTGAAATCATGAGAATTCGTGGGCTACGCATCGCAGTCTCGTTAGTGACAGGCGTAGGAAGCTCATGTGCTGTGTAACTAGTAGAAAATGACGGCAAAGGAAGCCATGTATATCCATGTAAATCTTCCTCATGGTCTTGAACCTAAAAGCTAAATTCACTCTGAACCAGACAAGAAAAACAGCTATATGTAGGCCATACACCGCTGCTTCATCCTCTTGCAACTCATCTGTCAGGAAAGAGATTTTTATGCACCTGTCGCCCTAATGTGTTGAACAACGTCGAACATTATGTCCTGCGTTGTCCACGACGGACTCTGTCTCGAAGGCTCTGTCTGCCTTCTGCAAGGGATCGTCGGAATTTAACAGTACCGGAGATCATCAAGAAGTGGCACGAAAAAAATGTTAGTTTTCTTAGTGAGAGAGGGTTTCTTCCAACGCTCTGCGATAAGTAGAAATTGAACTATCGCGCCCATAAATGAGAGAGAGACAAGAAAAAGAGAAGCCTGCATTCTGAGCGTCTTGAGTAGCGATTTGCCATAAATGCTGAAAGGTGCAGGCATCAGTCTGAGCTTTTTTTTAATCCGGAACCACAATACGTGCATTGTACGCCCGAGAAGTGTTTCTCTCGTGATAAGGGAACCAATTCTTCGGAACTAACCTAGATCCTAAACTCTGGAAAGATACTTAGCTTAAAGCTCAGACTGTAGGGCTGCACGACGCTAATTTCTGGAAGAAATAGAGGCGAAGTAGATCAATCACGGGGTTCTTTGCAAGGGTAATTTGGAAGAAAGAACAAATAAAAACGACCTCAAGGAACTTCACCTCTTGAGGATGAAGGATTGGTTTGATCAAGAGCAATTGCTAGCCTCTAACCCTTTAGATGTCCAAAGCATGGATGGTTTGCAAATTGCAAGGCGTATTATTAGTCACGCCAGACCCCACGGCCCCGTGGTACAAGGTTAGCATCATCATCTTTATTGTGGACAACAATCTTCAATTTCTAGACTGCAATAAAACCTTTAAGCAAGGTTTTCTCTCTGCAAGAAGGCCAAGAACTTTGGTGGAAATTGTCGAATCATAATCATGATGGTCAAGTTACAATCTTCTTAAACCGGAAACTTTCCCGCGGAAAGGTGCTCGGCGTTCGAAAAAATACCACACCGTTAATTTACTGAAAACGTAATCCCCCCCTCACTTCACGAGGTATGACTCTTACCGTATGAAGGATTGCTTTCCCTCTGTGGCTAGAGACTTCACGAGACTGTTGATTAATCTATCGGATTGTCTTTTAGAGCAGTTGCGAGCGTCGACGACGTCTGCTGAAAATCTGACCTTTTTACGCGTTACAGAGCAAGCTACCACAAGGAAGTTCGTAGTTCCATGATTGTCCTAGCGTTTCTAACATACCCAGCGTTTGGGGGGAAGAACTTCAAACCAGCTAGACGCTGCTGGGTTCACCCTTTGAACTATGCCAGAACACAAGTGGTCAGCCTTTCCGCTGCCCAGAATGACAGGAGCAAAGAATACCCGAGCAAGATAGAGCAGTCAAATTCAAGAAGCTACGCGAAACAGGCAAACGAAGCGCCCTCATCGGACATCGAAAGCAACGCGGAAATTAAGGCGCAGTATAAGTTTTTCAGCGAACAACTTGGGACGAAAACTGAGAAGACGCAGAAACAGGCTAAAGACCATGCAGGTCGTCAGGACGAGAGTTCTTGCATAGATTCAAACATACAGTTGGATAAGGTCCATGAGCAAGGCACAACAGAAGTTGAGGTAGCAAAGCATGTTCACGCTAATCCTGCGGATTATGACCTGTTTGATCAGCTTCTTCAAAGCACGGGAGGAACGGGAAGGAAACCGATAAAAGGCTCAAAACCATTCACATCAGTTGTCAAGCATCAGTTGCGTTCACAGGAAACGGACTGGAAGTTTGTGTCTCGAGGCCGAAGAGCTAAGAAGCAAAACATGGAAAAACGACTGGAGGATGATAGTGTAGAAGTACCAAAGGTACCAGGCAACGACAATAGAGAGGAGAGCCTCTTTGACGAGCCGAATTCAATTTCTCCCTCGTATGACCTTATGAGAGAAGAATTTGGTGAAGGTTTCCACGGTCTTGGTCAAAGACCCATATCACATGACACTAACCACGAGGAAAGCGATAAAACTCCGCCTATGCTTCAAGAACGGCCTAGACGCCCTGGTTATATAGAAAATGCTAGCTCGAGCGGGACCGCAGAAGTGCCAGTGGGTTCCGATTACAAAATGTCTAATCCATCAGAAAGCATGTTTGCAGGTACCGGCAAACCTTCTGAAACGGCAGCTTCCACAGCAGCCTCGCACGACTTCATGAGAGAAGAATTTGGAATAGGATTTCATGATGTTCGCGAAAGCCAAAATTCAGGTGATGTTGAGAAACCGAGAAGTGGTGGGAATGCACCTCCAGCTCTTCGGGATCGTCCAAAACGCGATGGCAACAAAGATACCGCAAACATAGATACTATTACCAAGTCCGCAATACCCACTGAGATTAGAAACCCAAATCCTGGTCAACTACCGAAGCTAAATGCTCCACCGCGACGACGTCTGCCTGAAACAGGCCAGGACGAGCCAAGTGTTTCGCAACTGACAAACGTGCAGGATGGATCTGAATTGGCCTTAAGAAAAAGCGCTGAATCATCGTTGCAGAAGAACAAAGATACTGATCCAAGCCCACCGAGCTTACGCAATGCAGCCCAGGGAACTGGAGGAACAGAAACAATTTTTAAGGATGCGGAAGAGACTACTGCAGATGCAAACTATTTGTCTGGCGACAATATCGAAGTGGGACATTCAATGCCATCCGTCCTGAATAGTGGAGACGAAGCTTCAAACGCGTCAGATGTCGAATTCCACTCTAGAGCCGCGGACAAAATGCCCCTGCTAATACGACCAAAACCATACGGACCTAGCAAAGATGACGGCGTGTATACGGAACGTAGATTTCGAGGATCTCAACGCTTAAATTCGAGAGGGAAGCAAGTGAGAACAAATGAGAAGGCCTATGTTCTTGAACACCCAAAGCTCATACGTGCTGAAGCTATTTCAAGCATCTGAGGAATTGCTACGGGAAAATTGAATTCGCAAGTATTGCAACATAAACTATCAGTCGCAATATGTCCTCGTGATGCGACCTACAATGTTAGAAGAAATAGGCACTTCAGGTAAAACAGTGTGCTCTTTATAACTGCAGCAAGATAGCGTGATGACTGCACTTAGCGTCGATCCCTGTCGTACCGCGATCGGCGTCCGCCAGGTCCTTGAGTTGATTGTAGGACCAGCCCTGGCAGTTTGGCCAAGTCAAGGTCCTTGAGCATTTCACGAGTCTCTCCGTCAACCTCAATGACGTCAAGATCAATGGCCGAGACTTCCGGAACGAAGTCCATCCGACGTTCCCTCTCTTCTTCCTGAAGCTTAAGAGAGATACCGCGAACGGGGCCCTTCTGAATCCTTGTCATGAGATGAGTTACGAAACCAGCAACCTTATTTCGCAGACGTTTTGATGGGATGATGGCAACTTCATCACAGATTCTTTTGTTAGTCTGAAAGTCCAGGGTAAGGCGAGAATAATACTTCTCAATGACCTGACGGGCAGATTTCTTGACGGTCTTGGTACGAACTCGACCCTTTCCAGGTCAAATACGATGCAAACATACAAACTTGTTTGTTAGATCCAATACGAACAGCTCTTCGGGCGCCACACATCGAAGAAGAGATCGCCAAAACGATAAAAGACGTACCATTTTTCAGCAAGAGATTCCGCCGCAAAAAAGGAATGGCACTCGGCGGAAGTACGAGAACGAGAAGGATGGCGCCTGAGACGTTGTGCGAAGACGGAGGCAAACCGATGGCATAAGCGAAGAGGAGGATGATCGTGAGTTTGCCGCCGTCGACATCAATGTTGTGCAAGCGGCAATAGTTCCGGGTAGCTGTAACCGCTGTTACAGTGTACACGCGTGTAGCAGATCCTTGAAAGAGCGGGGGTGGAATTCCACTCTCAAGGATCGGATCATCCGATCCTTCAAGCGTATAAGATAAAGGTTTTACTCTTTTTCGCACTGTAAATTTTTACTTCCCTTTTTTCAATTTGAACAATTTATTGAACAACACACATAATATGTAGGCCCTACACTGTAGGGTGAACTTACACATATTTGCGAAGACGCGCTTTCATCGAAAGCAGAATGCCCTTGCTACTGTAGATACCGTCGTACCTGCGGCAGCTGGCAATTTGCCAGTGGCAACCTCACTGCATAAGTTTGTAGGGCCAACGGCCCGTTCTTCTACGAAGGTGAAGCGCAAAACCAAAATAAACTCGTTCTCTCTCTTTACAGCGCCATTCTTCTCCACTCCAAATTAGATGTTCGTTCCTTCGTTTTGACTTCCATGTCGTGGATATATTTACCACTGCACCCTACCCTGTTTCAGATCCAAGAGGACATATTTTCAAGCTTCAAAATCGAAGGGGTATTCGATACAGGGGTATATTAAACTCAAAAGCCGCTTCAGTGGCAAACAGCTTGTTCAATACACCGCGCACCATTGTCACAATAGTAGAAGGCGAAAGAACGCCTTCATCCACATCCCAACCCTTTTCTGTACAGATATGGTCGTATGTTCTTATTCTCATATCATGACTTTCATTCAGCCTCCATTGACGATGCTAACCATATACAGGGCCTAACCATTTAATTCGATCACTGCAGCTGGTTCTAGCAATCGGGGACTTTCATGTGCCGCACAGGTCCCCAGGGATACCTCAACGTTTTAAAACACTTCTCTCGCCGGGAAAAATACAATTCATACTCTGCACAGGCAATCTATGCAGCGCAGAGATCGAACAATATCTGCATTCTCTAGGACCAGAAGTGCACATAGTTGCGGGGGACATGGATTCGGTATGCCACCTCTCTTGCGGTACATGCGTTGTGGTTGGGTTTCAAGTCTCTAACTGGTGTATTCTTAATGTGAACTCTCGCAGGCCCCCTATCCTGAAAAAGCTATCGTCAACGTCGGCAACCTTTCCTTCGGTATCTGTCACGGGCATCAGGTCATTCCTCGTGGGTTAAAGTCTGGAACAGAGGCATTGAGAAGGTAAAGACTAATAACTCCGTATCTACCACTTGTATTCTATTCTAACAAAACTACTCTTTCGACACATTGGCTGCGAGAGGAGCAGGGAAATGGGAGTAGACGTGCTTGTCACTGGAAATTCACACCAACTACATATATGGAAATCTGAGGATGGTGGGCTTCTCATCAATCCCGGATCAGTAAGTAGTTCTGTTTGCACAACCAGACTTGTGGCATGACAAAACAAGACCTCTCTTGTTTGAAATTTGCTACGATGTGTACTAACCACAAGCCTTTTCTGCGTTGCTCTTCTTCCCTTGCATAGGCTACTGGTGCTCACACGACAGTCGATCAAACGCTCTCGCCACCAAGCTTTGTTCTAATGGACGTTCAAGGAAGTAAGATCGTTACTTATTCTTACGTTCTGCATGAAGTTGTACGTTATTTCTATTATGAGCCAAACGTTTCATGAACCACGCTAACAGCCTTATGTTATCTTCCAAAATTATTCTTGCAAATCCCAGGACGGTTTGCTAATCGAGCGCGACAATTTTTGACGAAGAGGGTGCTATATATCTACCCAGAGGGTCAAAAGTGTATGGCGTGCTGATCATAAGACATGTTTCTAGGTAACTGCTAACCTTCAGCTTCTCTCATATGCGGAAGTGGAGCAGATTGACTTGTGTCGTTTCTTGAGAAAGCAGTATATATTTCACGCACAAGTCTATGATCTTTCGTTTTCTCTGTCCCCCTCCCCACTCTCTCTTATGAGTACGCTAGCATAATTATAACGTAATGCAAAACGCCTCGGCTCAGCGAAATGTTCCCTCACGAGGAAAGCCAGGACTCTATCAGGTCATTCTCTAATAAGATCATGAACGAGTAACCCTTATCGCTTTTGCGCGGGAGGCAGGCACATTCTTCTTGACATTGTTCCTTTTCGGACACCTTAAAAGAAAGCCAGCCACGCCGTTGACGACTCCTGGTCTGCAATTGTATATAATACCAGTCCGTGATACCTAAGCCCTTTGAGCAGTTCTCATGCTGCTCAGAATGTAACCCTTGACTGGTTCGGTATGCATGTCAATCTATGGCCCACCGGAAGGAAATTGAGACCGCACTTCTCTCAAAGATTTCATCTCAGTTAGAAGTAAAGGGTGAAGGGTCATCCTGCAATTCACGTAGTTGCAATGACGTGTATGCTCCTGATTAGGAAACTGGTATTTCCATATGACAGATATCAAATCAAGAGCCATCGGCGGTAGGTGAAAGGACTAAGGGTCCTCTTCGATTGCTGAGATTCAAAATGGAAGTTTACATTGCTGCATACGTGTTCATACTTCAACATGCACAGCTTCACAGTAGAGCTCACAAGTTTTCCATTCAAATCCTGGCATTCCCATCCGCTTGCCCATGCATGTCCCCGATTTAGGAAACTGTGAAGGAATATCCAATTGCTTAAGAAGTCCCGAAGAACAGTACAAATGTCCCAGGGCTTCCTAGGCTGGTGTTCTTGGTGTGAGACTTCCGTGCTTCCCCCGTATCTGAGGAAGGAGCTAGACTTGCTCTCATCGCGAGCGAGTCATCACCTTCCTGTTTCTCATTATTTTTTTTTCAGAAGCAAAACCTTCGTCGGTGATGATGGGTATGAGGGTCAGAACCCGAAGGCGAACCCGTAATCGCCGAATTCTCTCCAAGCACCTTCGTCGAAGTGGCAGCCATGTGCGAATTGGGCCGAGTTCAAGCTTGCCAAGCAAAGTAACTCGATATATCGGATATTTTGTCGTTTTCATAACTTTGTTGTACCATGGTTTCCTAAAGGCGTTGATGATAAGTGCCCTTTTTCTGTTTCTGAAAAGGCTCAAAGTCTTCTTGGGAGCAATGGAGATTCTTGGAACAACTTACAAGGCTTATAAGTCCAGGCGTTCATTTCACGGACCAACATTCCAAGAGAAGGCTTTATACTACATTGACTACTGGATGTCAACGAACTCGTAAGTACCGGCCGTTACGTATTGCGTCAGGCACGAGCGAGTCTCAGCAAGAAAAAAAGAAACATAACTAACTCTTGTGGTTGGCATTTATCCTCAACATCTTCATCGCAGATACGCCAAAGGACTATTCTTGTTGTTGTTAACATGGTGCCTCATACTCACTTCAGGAACGTTAATCAGCTGGATGGCGAATGAACCTTGGGTCGACTCACTCTGGGCTGCTGCTTTGGGATCTGGTCTAGACTGGGGATTCATCAACTCGAAGAGCCCATCTTTAAGGCTTTTGGCTGTGTGCATAAATGTAGGCGGACTCGTTTTGACTGCACTTCTACTCTCGATTATATCTGATGCGGTGCAAACAAAATATGATAGTCTCCGCAAGGGCGAAAGTGCCGTTACGGTAGGTTCTCGTCAAAGTCCATGTATATACGCGATTTGGGAGCACGAAGAGTTTGCTTACTTGACTTTTTTCCCTCAATGAATCAAACAGGAAGAAGGACACACCCTCATCATAGGATGGTCTGTGAAATGGCTTTCAGTGATGACGCAACTGGCGAAAGCAGGGCAAAGTGCGGGCGGTAATGTCTTAGTTTGTCTCAGCGACCAAAGAGAAAAGGAAGACATGGAAAATGACATTGCTCAGTGTGAGTTTAGCTTCGCCAAAGTAAGAACGAGGGTTGTTTGTCGATCCGGATCACCTCTGTCTTACCAAGACCTGAAAAAGGTTTCTTTCTTCCGAGCCAAGTCAATTATCATTCTCGGTGACAATGAGCATGACGCGGAGGCAAACGATGCCCGATCGCTCCAAATCTTGCTTAGTATTGTGGCGGGAATGGAAAGGGAGAAGGCTTTACTAGAGTCGAAGAAGCAAAAAAGATCAAAGAAGGTGAAAAGCATTCGACCATCAAGAATAGTTATCGAAGTAATGGATACCGAAAACGCGGCCATTATGAAGTCGATATGCCCAGAGTTAGTTGAACCTGTTCTGGCTCATGATGTCGTCGGCCGATTAATGCTTCAGGCTGCGAGAAATCCTCTCGTGGCCGACGTCTGGCAAGATCTAGTAAGTCAATTTCTAAAGCTTTGGGATTGATGGTGGTCGTAACTAACCCTATTCCAATATGTACGCGACTTGCTTCTTTTCATTATCAGCTTGGATTTGATGGCTGTGAAACTTACTCCGGACAGTGGGGAATTTTGCGAGGCCTGTGCTTCAAAGAAGTTCTGCTATGGTAAGTTCGTTACGACTACTTTCCTACAAATCTGGGAAAAGACTAACAAAGGTGCGGTAACCCCTTTTCCCAATGCTCCTTTCCATAGTTTTGAAGATGGTATTCCTTTAGGTATGTTACTGTCCACTACGGAGATGTTGTTGGTGAACACCAGCTTACTAACATGCGTTCTGTGCTGCGGTGTTCATGCAATTTATTCAAACTTAGGGGTGAAAACGGCGGCTGGAGAATTACTGTTGAACCCCCAGGATTCTTATGTTATTGACGACGGAGATGAAATTATTGTCCTAGCTGAAGACGATGACACCTACTGTGCATCTATTACACATCCACTCATTCGGGAAAGAGTGCCAGATAGAACTTCACCAAGCGGTTACCGATACATTGATATCTGCGCTGGCGGTCTTGACGCTATCCGCAACTTTTCGAAGACGTGGGCCTGCAATCCTTCACTTTCCCTTTCTCGCTTAGAAAGCAGAGATATCTCTGGTGCTGAGGTTGATAGAGTGCTTTATTGTGGATGGAGATTTGATATGGGTAACATGCTACAAGTCTTTTCTGCAGTGGCTCCTCTTGGGTCTGAGTTTTGGATCCTAAGCGAAATGCCCATTGAACAAAGGGAGAGCGAGCTTCGACTCCGGGGATGGGAGAACAGCGCCTCTAAGGTTAAGGTAATCCATCACGTGGGAGCATGTCGAAGAAATGTCCTGGCACAACTTCCTTTGGAATCTTTTACGAGTGTGATTGTCGGGGGCTCAGATTCTTCTAGCATTTCGAAGATCAGAAACAACACGAAGGAGTCTTCGGAGGCGAACTCCATTGGAAAGTCCGGAGCTGGAGATGGAGCTGATGCAAGAGTCATAACGGTGGTAATGATGATACAAGATATTATCACCCGCAGGAACGGAGAAAACAGGTACAATGAGACTGTCAGTTCCAAGCGTTTCAACCTGCACTTAGGAAAGCATTTTGAAGATCCTCGAAGCCTCAAACAAGCTGCTCTTACTAGAGTTGGAAAAGGAGTTTCAAATGGGCTCACTAGGGCGAAGAGCCAGAAGTTTCTTGGCTCGAGAAACACTACTGATGCTTCGGGACCAATAGGAGTTATTGTTGGGGAAATTGTGGACTCCCGATCCCGAGCCATGCTATCAATGGTGAACTCAATGGACGCCGTAGTAGCAAGCAGCGAGCTAATTTCTAAGGCCGTGGCTATGGTATCTGAAGATCGATCTGTGAATCGAGTGCTAAATACTCTTTTTGACCCATATGATTCTGAGATTACGCTAGAGAGCGTAGAGACATATGTCGACATTTCATCGAACGAGAGAGTCAGCTTCTTTGAACTTATGGCCAGAGGTAGAGATGTTGGTACGATCGTAATGGGCTACCTCGTCAGGGAGGTTGTTCAAGGTGAGAATGACAATCAGAGCATGGTTCGATACACGGATGTTATTCTAAACCCTCCCCACAAGGATATAAGAAAAAGCTGGCATCGTGATGATCTCTTGATCGTGCTCACCCCTGGTACCGATGACACGTCTTCTCTGGCTCCATCAGATTTTCTAACGGATGTTACAGACCTTCGCCCATTGGAAGATGTCAACATAGATGTTTCGTGGCATGAACCGGCGCCTAGTTGTGGTCGCCGTGGGACGAGAGTTCGTTTCGAAACGATTGGAAAGTAAGTGGAAGATATCGCAGAATCAATCTGGCTTGCTTAGGCTCATGAGCCAAGATATTAAGCATCCACATAAGATTAGGAATAGCACCATCGAGGAAAGTATTATTAGTGAAGTAATGTTAAAGCAAGAGAGTTCTCGAGGAGTGGGGAGATGTGATGAAACCATTATGCACCTCGAATCACTTCGGAACTCCATCATCTGTCATTTTGTATAGTTTCATTTCTCATTCTTGCTGAGTTTACTTTGTTATCAATGAAGTTTGTTGCAGTTGATTGTAGTGAAACCACTAGCGACCCTGCTCCCGAACACAGAGGTCGGCGCTGCTCTTTCGCTGTCCTTCGGCAGGACGGTACCCATTCATGCATAGCGAGGCACTTCATAAATTCTGTATAGCTTGCCCATGGCAGGAAATGATGGAGTGGTATCGAAGTCTGGATATGTAAGTCTCCACAAGTGAGCAGTTCGGGACTGTGTGAATGCAGACTTTCAAATACAGACTTTCAAATGCGTAAGGCACATTGTACCTTCGGTAACCTGTAACAGACACTTACACAAACCGAAATCTTGAAGCGCCTCTCCGTTCAGGCAGCCCCAGGCTCACGAGCATTATGAATATGAGAGATAAAGAGTAATTGCTCATCGACCTCTTTCCTCGGGTTCGAGGGAGATTTGAATTAATGCTGCAATTGGTAAATCAGTAAGGGAGATGCAAATATTCTTTTAGGAGGTGGACGACTTACAAGGGTAACGTGAGTGCAAGCTTGAATGAGAAAGATAAGAGCTTCTGAGACGGTTGCTGTCGAATGTTGTTCACCATCGTCCGTTCCTTGGGGTCGCACTGTGTGATTTGCAGTTGATGTCTCGGAGATTGAAGCAATCATCTTCCGCCATCACATGTTCCGCAAGCCATACGAAACAACGAAAGCAAGTCGTTGAAGCAATTTTCACATCTGGCGTTTCCAATAGAATAGAAACCCTTTCAACGAAACGAATGTCATTTCGGTGGACCTCTTATGAACACGGTGTTTCGCAATGTGGCGTCGATTTTCAACGGCCTTCAGTCCGGAAGAGAGGCTACGGGAGCTTAAGAAGCATATCCTACGGCTTTACAAACATATTCATCCTGATCGATTAGGTCGTTTTCCCCAGGAAAGGAAGGTAAATGAACATTCGTTTAAGGTCTTGCAATCGGCAATTGACAGGCACTTCGACAGAATCCAAGCTCGTGCCGAAATGCCTCCAGGAGCACCTACAACGGTGCAGAAATTGATCTTTTACGCACATGAAGTCAAGAACAGTGGTTCTTTTGGTACAAACAAGTTGACTAAAGCAGTCATCAGTTTACACGAATCAAGACTTGGAAACGCTTTGGCTTCTCTTTTTAGTGAGTTAGGGTTAGAACCTCCTCCAAAGAGTATTCTGCCAGGAACTGGGATTTATAATGACGGTGTGCACTTCTCGTCACTGAGAGAGCTTGTGAAATATGCTCGACGAGTAGAACTGGAATATCTTCAAAAGAAAAGTCAAGAGACGGGTTCTGTTGCCCAAAGAGCGAGCGATGATGAGGTTCTAATGACCCGACTTGCGTTACAAAGGTCGAGAGGGTTTACAATTGTTCTGGGCACAGGGTTACCCGTCAAGCTGGAAAGATTGCTCAGGCGACTCAGTCGGACTGTAAGAAAACTGCAGGAGGTTGATTTACGCACTTTGGTGATCGAGCTTGATGGGGGGTTTCATGTGGAGGTCAATACGAATGGATATTTTCCTTTTGTTAGCTTGGGCGCATGTGCTACCGAGGAGACATGGATAGAGACCCTCAGATCGGAGGAAATACGCTCGGCGGCCAAAGCTAGCCAAAGCTTGGTCTCTGCGTTGCATGACTTGGAAACTGAACTAGCTCGAGCCCTTGGGGTTCGCCTTGTAATGCACGACATTAAACTGGTGGATGGTGCTGATTGGGAATCGAAAAGTGATGCGAGTAAAGCGAAAGGCAAGAATTTGGAAGCTCTTCTTGACGGGACTGTATCCCTTGAAGTATATCATAACTTAATGCAGTCGTTTATTGAGTTAATTGAAAAGGAGGGTGTTCCAATGTTTGTCGACGGAGCTCGCTCTCTCGCACTGATGTTCACCGACGGACATGGTTTTCAGATGGATATCAAACAAGGTGTCCTCCGAGTAGGAATCAACGATGGCCAGTGCAAGATTGCGGAAACGTTGCGAGCGCACGGTCAGTATGTCAGTCGAGAACACGAAAAGGAAAGGTCAAACGCAGAAGACGAACAGAAGAGGCTATCCAATGTCCAACATGCGCTGAGAATCCCAAGCCTGAGAAGGCTTAAAGAAGTCTCGGATCAAGACTGGGAAATGGCTCTGACAGAACTGCGAGCTGATGCAAGCAGACTTCGGGCCGTACTGGACGGTACTCCTGTGGTGGTTGGAATGCAAGCTCGATTGTTGACGGATACGGGGGAGATAGAAATACCTTTCGATTATCACCAGTGGCTTCCTATCTGATGCAGTTGCGATTCATCCGTGCAGCCAAAAGGAATCCATGACCCGAGTGGAAATACTTGTCTCAAACATTGCGTAGTGTCGCCATTCATGCAGAAGAAGTTCCCCTGGTGTTAGGGCTTTGCTCTGTTGCTCGTCTTCAGAGCTGTCCTTATCACATCTTTCGTCAGTATTGGTATTCGAACGTTCGGAGAGATTTTCCTCGGCGCTTTCTACACTTGAAGAACTCGCCGGCCGCCCCACGGCGATAGAGGCAATGTCAGTTAGACCCGCACGTCGTAATGTGGACAGGAAAGACCGTTTCAATGACTTCGAAAACTTCTTGGTTGGGGTTTTGCCCTCAACAGACGGGGTAACCTTGCGGGGTTCCATTCCCGGGGTAGAGTACAAGTTTTAACTCGAACCACAGATGACCAGAGACTTGTGTGGCAGTCTGTGTGGAAACCAGATTGACGATTTTCCAGGATTATCAATGACCGTGGTGCGTCATCAACGGTCACAGAAACAGTCAGATAACGGAGAGGGACTCACTCTTGAGTAAATAACGAAACTTTGAGCGACACGACTACGTAGATGCAACGTCCATGTTGATGCACAGAGGTCAAGGGTTAATGTGATGGATGACACCAGATACGTACACAACCGTTCAACTTGTACGTACGTACGCGTATGGCGCAACGAATGGTGCAGGTGCTTCGTACAGCAAGACATGATCTGGAAAACCCCCCAACGTCTCTCCAAAATTGCATTTAAGGGGTGCGGAATCCACACGGCTGATAGGTCACGTGCAGCATTCGACACTAACATGATACCGTCGCACTTCTGCTAGCAGCCCTGGTCCAGGCACCAACCATACTGTCTTTCTGCCAGCTCGACCTTCTTCACACGACAACAGCCGTGCATGGCGTGGAAAGCCCACAATTGAACTCGAATCCAATGTTATCCGGGATGAAGTTCACTTCTGGACAGTGGTGGACAACCCTGTTGATGACTCATATCAATGCCTCTTACCCTTGTCCAAGTTACGTCGGCTGTGAGTCTACGCGTGAAGCAAACAAGTTGGCGTCAACTTGCTCTGATACTTGGCTCTTTCTAACCCAAAGCGAACGCAATAAACGAGGGCATCCAGAGCATTAGCTACAAAGCTTCTTGTCTAGGTCAGGTTCTAAAGTGACTGCACGACACATACTCCAGGTAAACGTTCTGGTGTGGTCGCGAACTGCTCTAATCCCACAAATAATACCGTAACTGTGACGTGAACTGGTCTTCTTACCCTGAATCGCGATATATTCCTACAGAGCAACCGTCGCGTTCTTGAATAGGTCCCCTGCCATCTCAGACTGACCGCGAGCTTGATCGCACGGATAGAGATCTACTCGTGGTTTCTAAGATAAATCCAGAGATGAATAGCTTCTTTCGCTATCACCCTTAATACCATGGATTGAATGTGAAGATGATGTGTTGTCTAGTTAGGAAAACCTCTACGCCCACATACTGTCCTAAGCAAGATACCTATAACTAGAATTGCTTGAATCATCTCGAGCCAGGTATTCTCGACTAATCAGCTCTTCAATCCTGTTCTTAATGGCACGTGGCTCGGGCTTGAAAACAGGATTGCACAGCTTGCTTACTTCCATTATTAGTCGTTGATGGTCCAAGGTCTTATTCTGCTTCATAACCCTCACGATAGCAGCCTCAATAGCATGGCGCCTGTCTTCAACAACGGTATCGTGCGCCGCTTCTTTTTCCTGTTCGTTGATTCTGGCCATCGGCATCGGCACGGTAAGCCTTCTCTTCGGGGACACAAACTGGGTGTTCAAAGTAAACATATCCGTACGACTAAACTCGCGGCTCTTGGGTTCCTTAAGGAGCAGAGGGGTCTTGCGAGACATTAACGAAACGAGAGAGGCCTTCAGTAGATCTTCGCTATCACGTGCGTTCGAGTTTGCTTTCCGCGATTTGTCATGCAACGTCTCAAGAATTTGCGCGTAGGTGACGTGATCGGTAAAATTGAACAGGACAAGAATGCAAAGCTGATGAGTCGAAACATGAAGCTCGATTCGTTGGTAAGCACGTTTCCCAGTGAACAAGCTCGTTTCTAATGATCCCTTTCCAAGAGAATGTACCCATCTGAGTACTCGTTGTGACGTTCTCTTATCGTAGAATTCCTTAAAACGTCGTTCGCATAATTCGAGCTGAGCAGGAAGAACAACTATATCCTCAGAATATGTAGGCCAGTGCCCAGTGGTCAAAACTCTGACCGAGAACTCAACGGAACCAATAACTACCGCTGACGATGATGTGCCAGACAAAGAGCGGCCTGCAGTTCCAGAAGACTCGCGGTTGAGGCCAATGTTCCATTCTCGAAATTGAGTTTGGGTATCCCTGCTAACATTGATGTCGGTTATCATCCCCTCCAGTTTTGAGGTGAAATGTGCTCCACAACTCTGTTTCAACTTACTGATGAGGTGCCGCTCAGCATCATCAGAATGAGAGCGATCCAACAGCAGGCGCTTTGCCAACTGTTTCCGACAGAATTCTTGGAAGACATCCTTCTCCGTGAGGTATGTGAACAACTTGACGAGCTTTTCCAGTTGGGTTTCAACATCCGCCTCGGCCATTTTTGCACCTCGTCCTCCAGAGTTCAGAAGTGAGTCGCAGTAATTCGCAAACAATTGTGCAGTTGAAGAGTCACCAACTTGTTCGTTTACAAACCTCTCAAACGCTTCTTTCATTGCTTTGGTAAACACCGCATGTTTCGAGAAACAATTTGTGACCAACTCCGTATACCTGTCATGCAAAGCAATGAGTCTTTGGATGTACTCTGGTTTGTCTGCTGAGCTACTCGGACCATGTCGGCTTGGTGTCGTAGGGGTTTGCGCTTCGTCTCTCATGCCCTTCTGGGTTGACTCAGTTTTTGAATTCTCAATGAAACTCCTTTGTTCTCGTACTAGTTCCATTCCTTCCTTCTGTATGTGGTTCTTCAAGATCTGTCCAACTGGAACCAATCCATTAGGAACGCGAGAGTACAGGCGATAGAGCCGCATGAGATCGTCCTTCTTGTTGTTCTCTAGCAGAGCAACTAGACCCGAATTGTCTTTGGACAGCATTTTCTTTTGATGAACTATTAAAACCTCCTCCTCGTATACTCTTAGGAGACGTTCCTGGGTTTGTCCATTTAAATATTGTGTTGCACGCTCCAGTTCTTCAATGATATTAGAGTCGGCTTTTCGCATGAAATCAGGAAACGAGTCTTCCTCCGCCCATTTTGCTGAAGTTCTTCTATAAAAGTCAGCAGTTTCTTCCAAAAACGGAGCCTCCCACTCGAAAGTGTACACATCAAGCTTCCCCATGCCCATCTCCACAAAGATATCCAAGACCCCGCGTAGAAGAGACCGATCAACATTATCACCATCTCGCTCACGTTGCACAATATTCAGAGCAGCCTTCCTCACAGAAGCCACAATATTGTCAAACACCTCTATTCTGAAGCACATGTATCCCGCGTGCTCAAGAGATGGCTCTTCATTGCGCTTAACATAGTACCTATCTATATATGAGAATGTTCTTGTGACCCACTTCACCATCAACTTGTGATTGGACCATCTTCGGCGAAGCTCTCGCAACATCGACTCCTCGCCTATAGTACGTTGAATGGCGGGGAGACATGATGATCGAAGATACGCTTTCAATGTGCCTTGAACTCTTTGATAGAGGTCTTTGGCGTAGGAGCGCGGCGTCTTCTGAATGCACATTTTGTAAACAGTGGTATAGATGTGATTCCACTCCTTTGGCCCATCTGTGCCATGACGTCGTCTGTAATCACCATCTGCGTCAAGAACTGCGGCGAGAGGCTCGAAACCACGCGACTCAATGATCGCCCAACCAGCGTCGATGTCGATCCCTGGCTCCTCCATGGTGTGAAACGGTGTGGAACAGAAATGCTAGTACTCAGTCCTTGCGATCTTGCTTACGAAGAAACTTCAAGCAAAGGCGCGCAATGTGTGCTTCGAATTTAGAAGGACGCGTGAGTGCAAGGGAAAAGGAAAGAACGACTCGGACTCAGTAGCGTGTCAAGCCCGCAAGAACCGCACGGTTATTTATCATAGCTGAGATGGATGGGAAGAATACGGGACAGTTGTGGTCTTTCCCAGCTTCCGACCCCGAAGCGCTCGTGCGTCTTGGTAGCAATGAAAAATGGTGCATTCTTCATTTCCGTCTTCGTCCTTACTGAAGCTTACACTAAACCAAAAAGTGTTTAATTTTTTGGCATCTATACAAAGGGTATAAAGATTCCGTCGTAGACAACCCAAGACGACCAGGACAACATCATCTATAGCTTTAGCCCGCACCTCAAACCTTTTCATGTTTCGATCAAAAGCAGTGCCGTCGCATACCAGATTGCGTCTCGACTTGAAACTTTCAAGTGGTAGAAACGGGTCCGAGGTTACGTAGGACTTCAACTTTAATAGAATACTGGACATTGCTCTGTGCGTCACCGCATTAGGCATTACAGATGTCATATCTAACACTTTTGTGTAGTGATCTGTTTCTCTTCTCAGGGATCGTTAACATTCACCGTTCCTACTCTAGTCGCGTTCGCTCTCTCTCTCTCTTTTATAGGTGCGTTCGCTATCCCGCAGCTGAAAGCTGCCTGGCAGGGGCAAGCAATATCAAGCGTAAGCACATCGCTTAGTCGTCATAACCCGCTGAAGGATATTACTGCTCTGCCGCAATTTGTTGCACGGAGTTCGAAGCACAGTTTATGTCGGTTAAGACTGCGCTTTCATATCGTTCTTGCACTCTTGCATAGTGAGTTTAGTTTTTGTCATATCTTTGGCAAAATGTCGTGTGTTTCCGCCGATTTCGAACACTGTGCAACGGTTTCACGGATGTCTCCCCCTTTGCTCCGTTTTGACTCACAAAGCTAACATTTTGGGTCAGCATCTTACGTCTTTTTCAAGTGATGATCTTAAAAAAGTACCTTCGTAGATTCTGAGATCATTCCATGGTTAAACATCGCTTCAGGTACAACACTCCACTCCACTCCACTCTTCTAGTTACAGCTCAAACCATCCTATGAATTTGTTGCGCGACCCATACAGTGCCGAGAAAAGTTTCGCAGCCCTTGCCTAGAAAGGTTCATGACCGGCGAAGTAGAAGATAAACTGGCCTGCAACTGACTGCTTCTGAAGACCATTCCCTACAGATACAACCCTTCTGGGACTCCTTGATTCTTCTTGTACATCACGTTTTCCTTTGCTTTCTTGAAATCTGAATGAGTTACCTGCATTCTTCGTTCCCGAAGCGCCATAAGACCAGCTTCAGTACAGATAGCTTTTATATCTGCACCGCTTAATTCATCCTTGCTCATCACAAACTCTTCCAGATTTACGTCCTCAGCCAACGTCATCCGTCCTGTGTGAATAGCAAAGATTCTTCGCTTAGTTTTCTCGTCCGGAAGGGGAAACTCTATCTTTCGATCAATACGGCCTGGACGCAATAGCGCGGGGTCTAGCGTTTCGATTCGATTGGTCGCGAGCAGAACCTTGACATCACCGCGACTGTCAAACCCATCAAGCTGATTCAGAAGCTCCAACATCGTTCGCTGAATTTCACGCTCGCCACCCGAAGTAGTGTCATATCGCTTCGTACCGACCGCATCTATTTCATCGATGAAGACAATCGACGGAGCCATATCCTCGGCGACGCGGAATAACTCCCGGACAAGTTTAGGACCATCTCCAAGATATTTTTGGATCAGTTCCGACCCTACAACGCGCAAAAATGTGGCTGACGTACTATTTGCAACAGCTTTGGCAAGTAGAGTCTTTCCAGTGCCAGGTTCTCCGTAAAGAATGACACCTTTAGGTGGCTTGATACCAATATCCTCGTAAAGTTCTGGATGTGTGAGAGGGAGTTCAACGGCCTCTTTGATTTCCTGGATCTGACTCTCGAGTCCACCAATGTCCGCATAACTCTCAAGGGGAGCCTTGTCAACTTTCATTACGCTCACCATCGGATCCGCATCATCTGCCAGCATACCGACAACACTGAGCACTTTTTGATGAAGAAGTACAGAGCTGCCAGGTTCCAACTGATCCTTGTCAACAAACGATGTTATATACACGTAGTTTTCCGGTCCTACTGAGGATGAAACAATGGCGTGATCGTCGTCGATAATCTCCTCGAGAGTTCCCACACTCATAGGAGTTCCGCGGATATCTTCAACCTTCAGTCGATCTTCTTCTGTGCGCTCCTCACGAGGTTTGTACCGCTCTTGATTTGTCACAAACTCTTCTTCCATTAAGAGATAGTCTTTCACGCGCTCCAGTTTAAGCAAACGCAGTCTGCACTTCGCATTAGGAGTGATCGTTGGCAGTTTTGCCGCCACTTCTGGCCCACGCTTCTTCTTCTTGCGTCCAATTCGGGTAGGCGCTGGCGGAGGCTCGTACTTCTTATGCTTCTTGTCCCCCTGGTTTCCACCAGGCGGACCGCCTGGAGGCATCCCACTTTGCTCGTTTCCCATATCTCCTCCTTAGAAGATGAACGCGAGAAACTTCGGCGCCGATCCCAGCAAAGTTAAGCTGCTAAGCCTAGGAAATGCGAGATGGCTGGCGGCTTGTGTACGGGATTCCGTTCGGAATGCTTCTCTGTGGAGGGTGGAGGGTGATCGAGCAAAATTTGGCAGTTTCTCGCATGGGACCGATGCTTGAGGGCCTGGTCTAGGCCGGTCTACGTTCCGGACTAACACATTTTTCAACAACGTGGACACGTCCGCAGGTGTGGACCCGGAGTGGATGGGGACAAACCCAATTTACTACCGTTCATACAAGGAAGCGTAAAAAATACGCACGAGATTGACTTTGAGCTCAGACACCCCATATCGTCAACGGGAAGAGGCGCACATTGCGTCTGTGCGCTGCTACGAAGGGGAACTTACGGAGGATTTCCATGAGGTCGCACATATGATATTACCCGTGGTATGTGGTCCGCAACAAGATTTGGTCCCTTTCTACCCCCGCAAACTTTTTGGACTTCGTGCTGATCTTTGCGCTTCCCCGTTTTGCTTGGAGCGAGAGCGCTGCAGCAACCAATTCTAGTTTTCTTTCGAGACGAGAAAAGGAAAATCACGCAAGTTGAAGATTCGAGTACCCGCAAGAAGTATGGTGGCAACAGCAGTCAACTACAAGCTACCCAAACTAGCCTTCATCAACACATGCTTTCTTTCAAGAACTCATTCCTCGTATCAGCATTTCAAAGATTCACGGAGGAGGTATCAGCCATGTTCGAAGAAAAGAAATCCAGTGCCAAAGATGTCCATAGAAAGTGTTGATGCATTGAACTCACTTCCTGCGATGACACTCGCACTAGATTCTCCTCTTCTGCAGGTCGGCAAATTTATTGCCGGTCCATGCATCAATTTATTCAACTTCGTCATGATTGTAAGGACAATTCTCACCTGGTATCCTCAGACGGATCTGGCAAAGAAGCCGTGGATATTTATCGCTGTGCCGACCGAACCTCTGCTTCGAGCCACACGAAAAGTAATCCAACCCGTAGGTGGGGTGGACATTACCCCTATTTTCTGGTTTGCGCTCATGTCTTTTGTGCATGAGATCTTGGTGGGTCCGCAGGGATTGCTGGTATTATTATCTCAGAAATGAAGATTGAGCAACTACTGTAGATTTGAGCAAACAGTTGGTTCGAGAATCAATGAAGAGTTATCTATCTAGTCTAATTTAAGACAATCTCGCATTTCGAAGATACATATTTTTGGAGAATCCGACGGGGATGATGAAACGGTCATTCATGCTCGGTCGGATGTGTGCTCGACGAACATTGCTGCAATATTCATTCCTTAACGAGGCTCAGGTAAGCCAGCCCGGACACGATACTGCAGAACGAAACCAGCATGTGTGACCTCGAAACGCGTTTGAAGGCTTTTGTAGTTGCAATCATGCGCCTCCTGGAGAGCTTTTCTGTAGCTCTTCTGCGTTTTCGTATCCGTCATCCACCTAGTCAAGAGCACCAACATGCTTTCGCATACCCTTCCTTTCGTCACGTAAAATTTGATCATCTTCCCCATGATAATATCCCTTTCCTTTTTCTCAGTGGCGTAGTGTGCTGCTAGAATCTCTGGAAAGAGCTCCTCTTGCTTGTTCATGTAATCCCCGAACTGGAAGACAAGTGTGTCAAAGCATCCCACTAATAAAACAGCCCGCCGCGCATTCGAAACCTTTGAAGAACCATCAACAGCACCTGATTCGATATCACAGAGCTGTTTGAAGGCCGAGGTAGTCTCAAAGATTGTGTTTCGCATTTCCTTCGTTTTGACTTCAATTTGGCCGAAGAATTGGCCAGAAGGTCGTGAAAGAGCATCCTCTCCCTTTATTGCCTTCTCCATCCACGGAATTAGGTACTTTTGCTCCGCATCCAGGTAATCCAAAAGAACTCCAGAACATATCTGCCACCATGGTCGAATGACTGAAAAGTCGCCAATCCTTAACTGAGGTCCAACTTTCTTTATGGCGTTCATCAATATAGTTAAATCCCTTAGCTCGGACCGTAGAGCATTATGAAAAACTGCAAACATATCCTTCGGCCAGATCTTCTTGTTTGCCTTCCCGTGTTCACAGTAATCAAGAGATATTGTCTCATGCTGAAACGGTATATCTAAAGCTTCAACTTCCGACGGCTGCCTGAAGATTGGTTCTTGGTCATGCGCACTTTGAATTCCGTATAGCGCATCTTTAGTTCTTGCTTCGTTCTTCTTAAAAAGAGAAGAACGCATACTACAAACTTTGTCCTTGCGCGTCTCCGCCTCTTTTCCACCAACCTCGCAGGAGTCCCATACGGACGGATCAACAATCGTCTTCTTCTTGACTTTTTGAGGATTCATTACTATGTTTGCGCAAAGGATTCAATGACTCATAAATAGGTTTGCACAGGTTTCCCGTTTTCCCCTGTGTGTTGTACTCGATAGCTGCGATTATGGAGTCCGCAAAGTCGCACAGGGGCAATCGGATGAAGAAACGGGGTTTCAATCTGAGAATCAAGATTGCGTTTTGCGGTAAGGCGACTCATGTCACCTATCGTTTTACTCTCGAAGCACACTAAATAATTTGCTCCTAGTCACCATGAGTAAGCAGGCCATTAGAAGATTTCCCCATTTCCGTAACATTCTTGATTTGGCAACTGTTACCCTTGTATGCTATGGAAAAAACAAAAAAGAAGATACACATCTTGAGCTAGAGCTTCAGGAACAAAGATGAACACACTGTGCCTAACTTCTCTGTTCGTTTTTTCTAACCATCGCGTCAGTGAATTCTTGCGTCGAGGCGAATGATCATCATGATCATTGATGATAATGACTGGCATTGATGCCTACGAGAGAGAACGAACGAATGAACTAATTTACGAAGGGTACGACGGTAGTCGTGGCTGGGCCTGCAGGAATCCGCAGCACAGAGAATAGAGGTTGCTGCCCAAATTGTTCGTGCTCTGGATTTGTCAGCAAATTTTGAATGCATCTACGAAGGGTAGATGCATATCTACAACCAGAAGTTGACAAATCTGCAAGTTGAGATCTGGCTTCGACATTTAACACTTGCTTGTTGTTAACCGAATATCTAATCTGGAGTTTGAACAAATAAAACGGTAGGTGACTCTTCAAGAACCTCTTTCGATGAATGTGGATTCGGGTTTCGGTTTTCTTCCGCCTCTTCCGTGTCGAAGAAGAATTTCTCTCTCGCCCTTGGAAAACAGGTTAAAACGCATAGCAGTCTGTGACTGTAAACGTCCAGCTTCGTATCCCGTGACGCGAGCTGTCTTTGACTTCGTTAAAAAAGCAGGAGAGGAGCAGAAAAAAGCCTTCGACGCATTACGGCAAGGAAAAGGTTTAGAATATGTCCGAGACAAGGTGCAACGAGATATTGAGCAGGTTCGCAAGTTTAATGATGGACTGGCGAAATCGAGAGAGAAACTTGCTCGAGATTTGGCTGATGTCGTAAGAGGTGGTGAGATAGTAGAACTCGATGAGACTCTGGAGGAATTGGAGGAGGTTCTCATCATGTCAGACCTAGGAGTAGACACAGTTGAAAAAATTCTTCAGGATCTTCGGGAAGAGGCCCGGGCAAAGCGACTCCAAATGAAAGAAGACATTAAGAGCAACCTAAAAACAAGTCTCTTAGGCATCTTGAACAGAGTGCATTGCGCGGAGCTAATTGTTGCGGACGAGAAACCAACTATATATATGGTCATCGGCGCCAACGGGATGGGTAAGACGACTACGATAGGCAAGCTTGCAACCCGTCTCAGAAATGAGGGGAATCGTGTTCTAGTCGCTGCCTGCGATACCTTCCGTGCCGCAGCTGTTGATCAATTAGAAGAGTGGGTTAGACGAGCTGACGCTGATATCGTGGTTCCAAAGCCGGAACAGAAAAGCCCATCAGGTGTGCTTTATAGTGCACTGGAGCGTGCCTTTGGCGAGAAGTATGACTATCTCATTGTTGACACTAGCGGCAGATTGCATACCAATTTGAACCTTATGGGTGAGCTTCAGAAGATGGTGAGAGTCATTGCAAAGTTTAAGCAGGAGGGCCCCGATGAGACCATATTAGTGGTGGATGCGTCTATTGGAAGAAATGCAGTTGCGCAAGCGAAGACTTGGAAGCGTGATGTGGGTGTTTCTAGTCTGGCAGTGACCAAGCTCGACGGGACAGCCCGCGCTGGATTTGTAGTATCTTGTGTGGATGAGTTGAAGATTCCAGTGAAGTTAGTAGGAGTAGGAGAGCAGGTAGATGATCTTCGTGACTTTGACCCAGAACTGTTTATCGATGGGCTAGTTGGTTAATAAAACCTATCGGTTTAATTGAAGCAAGTATCTTGCAGCCTGCGCAGTAGCAGGCGTAACATTTCCGACGCTCGGCCTTCGAGAAGGGGACAAGGAAGGTGTTGTGCAAGGTGACTCAGAGCAATTTGAAATGAGAAGCTTGAGGTTAATAAGCTTCGGCGGCGGAGGAGCTGACGTCGACCCTTTGTCGCTCGACTGAGTTTTTCGCTCCTGGCGAACTGACTCACACAGTCCAGTTCGATGTAGAAACTCGAACGGTGATAATTGGGGCGTTAGGTCTAGCTCCTTCCACGACGAGCTTTTTTCTTGCAAACCTGAAGAAACCTTTGTGCTCCAAGTAGGTTTCTTGCTTCTGCAAAACCTTCGCTTTTGTGCGGATTTCTTTTGCAGAGATCTCTCAAGAGACTCAACGGCATCAGTTGCAAGCCTTTTCATTATGTCACTAACGGATTCCTGTTTCGCTCTCTTGATCGGGTTTTGTTGCGAAGTTGACTCAAGTGTATGGGGATCACGCGGCCTTCGTGGCGCAGAAACATTTTTGCGGGGGGAGCTACTATTCTCCATAGTGCCCGTGTCAAAAAATAGTGCCAACCCCGAGAGTTTTCCAGCGCAGGGAGATTGTGACTTTGTGGTTCTGCTGGACTTCGAAATTGCGCGACAACGCGCTTTCATCCTCAATTTTTCAAACTGATGGAACCAGAAACGCGGATTGCGAGGCGACGAGTACGGGTCCTTTCCGGGGAGATGGATGCGAGCAGGGAACAGCTGTTACTCAAAGTTCGGAAAGTTCAGAACTACGCGCCGTGCGGAGAGAAGCTCGATTGGCAATTACGAAGAAAGATGAGAACCATTGAAGGGGTGGTTTGAGCGAGCTGTTGCGCCACAATCATTTTAAAATTTGGCTCACGGCGGCAAAAGTTCCCGCATGCACGTTGTTACTGTGCCACCTGTGGCCAGCAGATTTGGCGGTTGCACGCTCTGTTTCTCTCAGGTCCGACAACGGACACGGCGTAGAAGACAACCCTTCCACTTCTGCTTGTGTGTGTGTTTGTAGGGTTATACGAAGGTAAGGCTATTGAAGTCCAAGAGACGGTGCTACGTTCAGGACACCATCACGAAGGATGATCTCATGTGACGCATTGTTTTCCCGCCTGTCAGGCTTCAGATTTCTCTGCAATGACTTCTACCATACTTCTTCCTCGTTTTTGTCCAAGTTAACCTTTGTGACGTACTCATTCGCACCTAATAAATATCTTCTCGTTCACGGAGCAGGCTGATGTGCCCGAGAACTGAGCATCAGCCAATATCTTCACCGACGAAAATGTGCTGCTCGTAAGAGTTTTCTTGCGCTTGGCATGCTATGCCAGATTCACTCTTATTCACAATTTGTCAGCTCAGTTGAACTTCATTTGAAAGCAGTGGCATCTCGGTACCAACCAACACCAGCTGATGTGTATACTTCTATCGAACACTGCGAAACTGTGCACGATTTCACTATCTTTGGCCTCGACACCCTTTTCTCATCCCAATCTGTTCTGCACTAGGGACTTTTTTCTCTCAACTTAGAAGCCAGTGGGCAAACGCTTGGTGAATTTTTATCTTCCGCCTGTGTCTCCTGGCCAACTCCAAAACAATATCCGCAACAGTTGACTCGCTGCTTAATATCCGATTTAAGCCACCGCCGACCCCTCAATTCAATAGACTTGACCACACTTTCGATACTCGGTCGGATTCATAAGAGTTGCGTTCTGAGTTAAAATTCTGAACTTGCGGGTCATACTAGTCCCCCCGACGACTAACAAACTATTCTGTGACTTACAACGTGAGCTACGTTGCCTTAATTTGCATTCTACGACAACTCGAAAGACCCTCAAACCGGGGGCAATCCACCGTTTCCCATAGGAAGGATCCCATGGATCCGCTGTTTTCAGATTTGGATAACGGGATGTCTCCTGATAATACGAAGGATTTCGAAGAAATGATGAGCAAAACTCTTGAGCTTGGCAATCTGTCGGCTCAAACTATGTCCAGCACGCTCCACTTACCCGGTTTGAGCGAATGTCAGGGTGACGGTTCTAGTGAACATGCCACGGCCGTGGAAAATATTGAAGTCAGTCCATACTTTCCTCCTCCTAGTCCGGTTTCCCCGGATGTATCGTTCCTTGCATTGAATTTCGATCCGAAAGATCAAGCTGAAGAAAGTGTGAACCTACAGGAGCAGTCTGAGGGGGATGCTGATCAGGTCCATAAACGGATAAGGTACCCTACTCAACCTAATTCGTTAGGTAATATGTCACCCAGTCCTCACGAATTACCATTGGATGCTTTCGCTGTAGGGCAGTCGAACCGAAAAAGCATTGGAATAAGGGAAACACAGGAAACCCCCGACGCGAAAAACGGTATGATACTCGGGCGAGAGCTGGCAAAGTACGTAACGGAATATGCAAATCGGCAGGTGTATTTCAGAGCACAGAGCCAGGAGGAGACTCCTTTTGAGAGCAATGGCGAGCTTTTCCCTGAGAAGAGATTACATACGAACCAGTCAACCCAACAAGCTGTAATACTTAAGCGGAACGTTCTCAAGGACGAGAATACTGAGCACGGACTTCAAGCGCTTCTTCAACTTCTGAGTGAATCATCAGGTCCACCGAGGAAAAAGGCAAAGATAGATCATCGTCTTAGATACGTTATGGAACCAGAATTTGCTGTCCATACAACGAACAAAACTGTGGCAACTCCGGGGGTTATAGACGCTATTGCGAAAGAATTCTCTGGAAAGAATGTATCGGAGCAGCAAAACACGGCACAACTGACGCCTCAGTTGCCTAACGATGCTTGGACGGATCTTCTAAGAACTGGAGATAAGGATGACATGATGTACAACGCTCCTGCCCCGGGAGCAGTCCGTCGGCAAGTTTCCGAATGTTCTCCACTCACACTTCAACCCGATGCAATGCCGATAATGCAACCCTCGGGGGCGGATCTGAAGCTGAGACTGGCGACACCCCTTGATGATGCATGGTTCCTCTCTCCGAATCCCGCAACTCCCGTGAACAGCGGGAGTATCCATCGCGCAGAATACCCTAATGATCCTGGGTTCGTTGCTTCAAACGAAACGAAGCACGCTACGAACATTTCAAACAAACTCGCGCAACCTTGCTCTGTTGTTCCCCAAATTGGTCCACAGATTGAAATTCTTTACCCAAATGCTTTACGAAACAAGTCACCAAAAGCCGTTCGATGCCTTCTTCGCGCCACCGGAGACGATATTGTATCGAAAATTGACTTATACTGGTCGCACTTTCATGACTATCGCGCCTCAGCTGAACGAGCCGGGCGTTTGCTGCGAGAAAAGAGTGTGAGGTTCGAGAGACGTAAGCGAATGGGCCCGGAAGTCCCAGCGATTGAGAAGAAGGCAATTCGAGCTCAGAGAAATCGAGAACGGAGTCAAGCTTTGCGTCGTTATCATAAGCAACGAATGGGAGATCTTGAGGCCGTAAGTGGACAGCTCAAGCTCTACAATTCAGTTGCAAGATCGCTAATTAACTGCTTATTAGAAGAACCCCAATCACTGGAGTTGGTTCAGGAGTATTTTGGTTCTCATGAATGCAGTGAAGAGCTCTTGACATACTTGCGAAGTTCTCTCTGATAAGTTTATATTATCACAATGGAAGCCTTCTGGTTTTTTTGTGGGGCGAGGCCGTCCAAATGAAGCAGAAAAAGCTGCTAGCTATGGTGTGTATCGATCTTAATGGAAGGGACCAACATACACACCCCGTGTTTATGTAGCGACACAATTCAAGGTGTCAGAAGTGATTCCCTTCGAGATCAAAGCAGTGATCACGATTATCTCACAGGAAATGGCCAAGCCATTAGAGAAAAAGTTGTGCGGGGACAAGGGTGAGACGGGGATTAACAAATTGTTCTGGATCAGTACAAATCTTGTGTCATGTAACACTTACCAGCTCAAATCGTGACAGGGTTCACGGTCTGGATGGCGCACTGCTGTCTATCGCCGATAAATGGAAAGCAACGAAGAACATTGGCAATTCCTTTTCGCTGAGCATAACGCATTGTTTTGTTAACGATGAAAAAGTAAAGTTACTCTTCCGCTTTGATCGTTAATCCTAACGTGCGATGCATCACCTAAACTTCTCACGTTCTATTTCGAAACACACGTAGATGCCCTTAGTATTAAGGATACGTACAGCGATAAGCTTGGAAAAAGGAAGAGGGAAAGCCACCCGATACATAGCTCTACTGCGACACAAGTAAAAAGTCACGCTGCGCCAAGAAGAATAGAAAAGATAACGAAACTGAACATCCATGAACGCGATTTAACAGATCAGGAGGGGGATATCTCATCATTACAGAGTCTGCAACCGTAGCGAACTCTTTGAGGCGTAAACTGCGAAGTTTGTTTGCACTTTACGATTAAGTGCGCAATACCCTTGTAAACGCTACCCTGTAGAGATGTTCTGGCCCGATCATTCCTGGAAATAATCCGGTATTAGACTGAATTCAGTCGCATTGCCACGAAGGGCGGAGGGTTTCTTTGGAATCTTAGTACTCTCTCTGCCTCTCTCGCTCTCTTTTGTGGGCTCAATTATAACTTGGCACAGAACGTTTCTGTTCAAAGAACAGTTCTCTCGTACGGAAGGCCAACTGAGTTCTGGAACGGAAAAGCAAAAGGACAAAGGGAAAGATTACTCAGCAACCTTTACTCCAAGGCAGTCCAGTTTGAAGCATGCATTCCCAACGAGATCCGCTAAAGGTTATTCCCAATCATGGCCAAAAAAGGGAAATAGCTGCCGCTCGAGGAAGAGTAGACATCCGGAATGTAAGGATTGCGCCAAGCTTCGGATCGCGGACAATCGAAATGTCCGTCAAGCTGCAGAGTACGAGCTAACGAAAATAGAAATTTATGCGAGCAGGTTGCGATTGGCGCAGGTTTGCAGATGTTTGAAGTTTCAACTCTAGGTCAGCCATTTGAGAATATGAAGGTTATGATGGCAGCTCATAGAAATGATACGTTGATGGATGCGTGCAGACGCCTTTATTCTGCTCGTGGAATCTCTGGGTTCTGGCAAGGGCTTATTCCATGGGCATGGATAGAGGCTTTGACAAAAGGAGGAGTGTTGTTGTTTTCACAGCATGAAATAAACAAAGTAGGAAAAGGAATCGGGTGTAGTTCAGAGCTTTCAAATGCTCTGGGAGGTGTTGGCGGTGGTGTATGCCAGGCATATTCAACAATGGGTATTTGTTGTTTCATGAAGACGGTCGAAGTGACACGGTCAAAAGCGGGGCCAGGGGGTCAAAAGAGCACGCTGTCCGTTGCTGCCGACATCCTCAAACGGGATGGTATCCTGGGCATGTACAAGGGCGTGAACGCAGTTGCGTTAAGGCAGGCTACGAACTGGGGTTCTCGATTTGGGTTCTCTCGAGTCATCGAGTCAGCGATCAGAGGAAAGAACAGAGAAGGAAGTCTTACAAAAACAGAAAGGTTGGCGTCAAGTGTAGTTGGAGGGGCTTTGGCATGTTGGAATCAGCCTTTTGAAGTCGTCCGCGTTGAAATGCAAAGAGCAGATGGCGGTCCGGGAACGAGGACGATCGGTGGAGCCATCCGACAAATATATGAATCTAGTGGGTTACGAGGATTTTATAGGGGAGTCACTCCTCGAGTAGGTTTATCAGCGTACTTGACAACAGTGATGGTTTTTGGGGGAGATGAAGTTCGAAGTTACTTGAAAAAGCGCGGGCAAAGGTAGAATGCAATGTTCTCCATCATCACCAGTACATGGCAGTCCATGGCCGATGCTGCTTTTGTCAGAAATCTGTAGCGGTTTGACGATCCGTTTTCTAAGTAAGGGAGCCAGTTCAGTGGTAGATTGAGATAGAACGCAACGTCAATTCATCGAATTCTATTCAGCCCCTAGCTCATTCTCAAGAGTCATGCTCAAATATGACTCTGCACACTGTGTGCTCTATTGATTCAAAGTTGCATTCGCCTCTCAGAGGCGAGCGAGCTACGTTTCTGGTATTTCGAGGATAGCAGAGAAAAAGTTGTTTTGATGTAGAGAGGGGAATGAGTCAAGGAATCAGCCTCGTCGGCTAAAGATGCTAAAGTCTGCCAGGTCATATCTTTTCAAGAGCGGAGTTTATCTTTTCACTTCACTTTCGTATCACATAACAACCCAATCTGCCTGGCTTCTTGTTAGGCTTTTCTGCGCTTCGTCAATCTTTCTCTAATCCAATATTATGAAAGCCTACCCTCCTACTCAAGACTGCTATTGGTTTACAAGATCCTAACATTCGGGACAGCTGGCACATGCAGGGCAAGTTCTTCACAAGAGAAAGGCTCTCTTGGTAAGCACCAAGCATGTGCGTACACGCACACAGTTCGCGAAGCAAGCTTTTCCTACGTTCAGATATGCTGTTGACGATGTGCATGTCGGCCACTTTCTCTCCGCTTCTGTTCAGAACCCCAGTAGGTGAGTATTACATAGGTACCG
The DNA here is from genome assembly GCA_030374735.1 of Gracilaria caudata. Lineage (NCBI taxonomy): Eukaryota > Rhodophyta > Florideophyceae > Gracilariales > Gracilariaceae > Gracilaria > Gracilaria caudata. Next base: position 43,846 of record JASCIV010000052.1, read on the forward strand.
CTTGGCGCAGACACCGGGTTGACGCAAATCGGCTTGTCTACTCCAGACACGACTTCTGTCAACGATTACTCGGTATTGTTTGTACAGGGTTTTCCTGGGTAATAGTACCCTCGTACCTCTGTATCGAAGGGGCATGTGGGATTCGGCGTGTTCTGAATGGACAACGGGTAATAAAACTACAATACAGGCACGCAGTAACCCATGATGGAAAACATTCGCGTTTTGACCACATAGAGCGACCAGGCGAGAAAACACCCTTGTTTCTTGTGCAGTCAAGTTTGTATATCACGCTTCAAACCAAGGAAGACATCATGATATCGCACGCGAAAATTGTTCTATCGTTCGAAGGACTTCATTTCTTTAAACCAAGATCAGTGTGCCCTGATGTTTATTTCTTTCCCTTAGACTTACTGGAGCTCTTCTTCTTCTTAGTAGTAGAAGCAGCTGCGGCAGCAGCTTGCTTCGCCTTCTGTGCCTTCTGTTGCTTAATAACCTTCTTCACAATCTTCTGTTCTTCAAGAAGGAATGCTCGAATAATCCTACAAGCCACAATGCGAATAATAAGATATTAGGGAGCGGGAATGTCAGTTGTGTCCGGAATGGGAAGAAGCGCCAAAATCATGACGTGCTAAAGTGCATCCGACGGAGGCGTAAATGTTACTCATTTGGGTGACCCATCCGTAAAAGGGAATCCGTGCTCGCGTAAAGAGCGATCGCATATCCTCATCTGCAGCAGAATACAAAAACTAGGATCACATACCTGTTACGGACTGCATAACCAGAGAGAACGCCTCCGTAGGATCGGGACACGGACTTCCTTCGCTTGGACATACGCTTCAGCTCTTTCGGTCGAGCGACGGCAACTCCGAACAGAGGTCGGCCGGTATCACCGCATTTCGGAACGCTAGGGAGCTTCCCGAGGTACTGGATCGTAAGCTTTCCCCCAGGGGTGCGAACTCTGCGGATCGAAACCGACAGCGTTAGTAGATGTGCGCGTGCGAGTGCGAGTGTGATGCAACAGAAAACGGGGCGCAAATGACTTACTTCTTGAACTTGTTACTCCTAGTCTTGTACGGACTACTCCTCCGTAGAGTAACGCGCGTGTCCGGCATGATGCGAAGAAGAAGTACCAAGGGCACGGAATCGATGTAGGAAGGGGATCTCTAGAGATCTGTTGAAGCGAAGCAACTGCAAGGACTGGTATGCCGAAGAGCAATGTGGACGACGGCGGAAACAGTGCTCAGTAGGACCGAATGAGCACGTGGACATCTCCCCACGTGGCCACGTGCCAATGCTGTGAATGTAACGCCTTACAACCCATGGATCTCGGCGTGCAACCGCGCCAGCGATGTGCTGGGCGCCAACTCGCCGAAACAATGGTTGCTTGGCATGATGCCAGTACCTTTGTACCCTTCGTACAAACAGCATCCTCCACAAATTACCGAAATTCTGAGTGTGTATCCTCCCGTCAGCAATCCACCCTTCGTACCAGCGTAAGAGGTTGTCCACCGCTGCGCCACGCCGGCTACAAGGTGAAGCGATAGCTCCGTGACCCACCGGCTCTGCGTCCACCTTAAGTCCGACATCTCCATTGCTCAGGCCCCAGCAAAGTGGTCTACACCCTCGCATGGATACACACGCATTGGAAGCGCTTCGCGCCTGGAAACCGGGCGAAGGCACAGCTAACATATCTTCATGTCAGTCCAAGCCTCCGGTCGTCGTGTATGACGGAAGCCACGGCTCTTCCTTCACGGCACGCGCCCTCTTCGAGTTTCCAGATGGAGGCCGCTTCTACCTCCTGCTTTCTGGTTCCAAGGACAACGGTAAGAACTCAAGGAGCGAGCCCCTGACCGCCATGATCGAAGATGACTTAGGACTACCAGATGGCTTTCTGATCGATGTCAACACCTTCCTCTTCTCTAACTTCAATGACAATACTCGAAATCTGTCTCCGTCCCAAATCGTACACCAAGTGCTCTCGCACGCAAGTCGTATCTACGACAATAACAACTCGAACGCAGCAGCTGCCAGCACAGCTAGAGCGAAAGCGGCCACAGCCGCTCTTCGAGTTGAACCAGATTTCCTTTCAACAGCAAACAGCGCCAAAAGAAAGCGTCCACCACCTTGTGCGGCGAAAGATCCCATTTTTGCCCCTACAAGAATCGCTACCACGACGCTGATGAAACAGCTGTCAATCCTACAGGGCATGGACACAAGACGTGATGGATTCACAGCTCAGCCTGTAGCAGATGACTTGTATCGATGGAATGTCATGCTTTACTTCGACAACGTCTCTGATTGTGAAATTGCGGAGGACTTGAAACATCTTCCGGATTACGACGGTATTCAGCTTGAACTGCGTTTCCCAGGAGACTATCCAAACGTCCCACCCTTTGTCCGTGTTGTATCTCCCTATGTCACTGGCGGTCATGTGGCATCTCATGGGGGGATTTGCATGGAGTTATTGACCACTTCAGGCTGGGCACCTGTTTACAGCCTTGATCTGGTTTGCATCCAGATTCGTGCACTGCTAATCCATGGGAAAGCGAGAGTGCATCGTCGCATTCATAAATCCCATGCCCAAGCTTACACATACGAAGGTGCCCTGAGTGACCATCGCAACATTGTCAGGGTTCACAGATGGCATGTTCATGACCCCAATCGTACCAAGTCAAAGAAGCAACGAAGCTAAAGAAACAGTTCCAACCTGTACAGAAAACTGTTCATGAAGAACATAGAGTGGAACTAATCTCTGCTTCACGTTGCTTGTGTAAAACTAGTGTATTCAGCTGAAATAACAAAGTGTGGGATAGTCAATGTCTGGCCTGGTGGCGATGAAGGAATATTCGACGAACAGCAAAAGCCAAAACACAGGCCAGATCAAGGCATCTTTTGAAAACTGGAGGGATTGCTGATCGTTTTATGCTTCCGACTTGAAGCTCGTACCTCAGGGTCTCTGCTACTCCTTCCAGAATAGTGTATTGTGGTTCGAAACCGAGTTCACGCCGGACTTTATCGTTGGAATACTCACGATGACACACGGATTCGGATACGGTTTTGGGATGATAAATAAAGACTCGCGACTTACCCGCATTCATTAGCGGAGCGATTATGCGGATTAGAAGTCTACCAATAGATTCCGGCAGAACGAGTAAAGGGCGAGGATACTTCAGCACGTCTGCCAATGTTTGTATAATTGACATAAATGTCACTGTTTCGTTGGGACATAGATTGTAGGTATTTCCTGGCGCAGATGAGTGGGTCGCGCACGCCAAGATACCACCGACAACATCGTCAATGTGAGTAAAGGAAATCCGTCCAGACATGGGGGACGGGACAACAACAGTTAGACCATACGCAATCATTTGCATGAGTTCATAAAAGAAGAAGCGTTCGTCAGGCCCGTAAACCCCAGTTGGACGAACAATAACTGTATCAAGTTGCTGGCTGTAGTCTTGAACAATTCTTTCGGCGTACATCTTTGTTTGCGCATATTCTGATTCAGGATTGAGAGGGTGTGACTCATCGGCCTTCGATATACCGTTCGTTCGACCTATGACCTCTGTGGAAGAAACGTACACAAAGCGGATTGCTCTTCGGGAAGCCTCTGCTTCAGCTGCGCATGCACTGAGAAGATTTTGAGTGCCTTGAACGTTGACTGTGGATATCTTCTTTCCTTTCCTCGGGAAGAAATCCATATCAGCGGCGAGGTGCACAACAATGTCTGCATTCTTGACCCCATTTCTCAAAGAATCAACGTCCTGAAGATCGCAAATGATAACAGTGTCATGGGTGCTCGGGTAATCCAATAGCCGCTGCAATCGCACTATATCTGAAGAAGCTCTTGCGATACATATTGGAGTTAGAGTGTCCATAAAGCGATCTCGAATTTCACATAGAAGAGCGTAACCAATGTACCCAGTTCCTCCCGTCACCACAATTGTTTGATTCGAGCTACTCGAGGACAGATACGACGACATTATTAACCGAAGCACTGGGGTGCAGCACACTCACCCCTCGCGATTGTGTTCCTCTGCAACAAAATACTTGGCAGAGGTATGAAAACCAGTGAGTGCGAAACCATAGCACTTATATATACGACCCCGAAATGTGCGGGGTGATCTGTCTCTGTAACGGTAGGGGTTAGTGGAACGATCTGACGAATTTTCAGAGATCATTTGTTCCATTCCAGGTCAGGCATTATTAATGGTATCTGATCTAGAATCTTTCAGCATCTGCATGATGCTCTCTGTTGTTGTGGTTGTTCCAAGGTATAACACGAGACCGCTACCCTTTAGGTGATTATCATTTTCTCACACATTGACGGTATGCTACGTCCGATTAATACGTAGCCAAGAACTTTGCTAATTAAAGAAATGTTCCCTCTTGACGAAGGCGAACACCTTTTCAGGCCACTTGATACTTTCAGCAACATCGAGGTCCTCTCTCTCTTAGACAAAGGGGTTTTCGCTCACTTCACGGACTTCAACCTTCTATTGTTGTCGAAAAAAAAAAAAAAACTATCTTAAGCTAGTTTTCTTCGCTGAAAGGAGAAGAACTATAGATCGTAGTTACTGTCAAATTCATTCTCTAAATGAACGAATACGACGCTCGGCTTGCCTTAGCAGCTCCTCTCGCCTGGAAGCATTTGTTAGTGGACATGAGAGTAGCACGTGTTCCGCGTCTTTCTTCACTTTCAAGACACACTCACAACGAAAACCTTATCGCTAGTAGTGTACGTTATGACTGGGTGTGTAGACGCAAGAGACGCAAGCAAAAGACGGTGTTTATTGCGTATGGTAGCGTCTCTAACCCCCGCGGTAGACGGGCGCTGACGGCCCTGGCGGGGTCGTCAGTGTCGTAGAACAGCGTCCATGTTGAGGGCTGCAGTTAGAACGGCGCACAGGCGCCGAACGGCCTCACGGGAGGCGTTCACTGCCGGATGAGGGAACGACGGTAATCAACGACCTTCTGAAACTCTGACCGTCGACAACAGTCGCGACTCGCCCCGACGCACAATAAGTACCGCCTGAGAAAGATCCAAAAGAACCACCCACAAATCTCCCCATATCTCCCAATCTCTCCGATACCTTGTCGATCCACAGGGTGCAACGCTGGAACGTTTCCACTGTAAAACTGGGCTAAAGTTCTCTCTCTCTCTCTCATTTAGGCATGCAACATAAGATAGTATACTACGAAGCAGCAAGGAGCGTTGGGCACTAAAGAAACCCTCTTTCACTAAGAAGACCAGCATCTTATCTGGCCAGAGCTAACGTTACCTCTGCGTTTCGCAACTCACAATCGTCGGCCAAGAACCGTGGACGGTTTTCTGGAAAACAACTGAGCAACTGCGGCGCTTTACTACAGCTTAGTAATTAGAGGCTGTTGTCCACAATGAAGAAGAAGAAGAACTGCGGCGCTCTGCCTGGTTCACGGTACCGGAATTTCATATGTCTTCTAGGTTTGGCATCATGAGAGATTTTCTGCTTTCTTCTTTCTTTTTCTTTTCTTTACTGCGGAAGTTGTGCTCTAATTCCTATCTTCTGCTTTATTTCACTACTCATTTAACCGCAGCAGTGGGAGGATAGGGTGAGGAAATCGATGCGAAATGAGTGTGGGGCACGTGCATCTCGCCTTCCCGTGGTGTGCCTGTCTCCGATCCACTTTCCCCGTGGTCGGAGCGAAATGAGAACGCAGACGGATCTTCAACGGAGGCCAAGAACTACTGAAAACATGTCGAAGAAGAAATGAGTGTGCCAATGTTCTTCTCATCCTTGGCTCTCATTCCGTATTTCGTGCAGCTTTCATAACTTGGTACACCTCGTAACTCCGGTAGGGTTCCGTCTCTAATGTAAAACATGACACCCAACAGCTACACTTTTGGAGGTCGTTGAAGTGCAAATGCTGTACGTAATTCTTGTGTAAACTTCACTCCAGACTAAGAGTCTCCAATTAGTACTCAACCTTTCGCCGAAAAACATATCTCCCTCAAGAGGCTCCAAGACCCCTTTCGTTTATAACCTCACACAACGGCCTCGATCTTTCTTTATAGTATTGTCATTTGTTTCTTTACGATGGGCGAGAAGCCCCGCGGTTCAAAGCTGCGGTTTGTGCAATCTCATGTCGACCTTTGTTTTCAGAAGTTTCGCGTGTCTACGCTTTCGCAAAACCACCAGGACGAGGCCAGCTCTCAACTTGTTTCTCACGCGCAAAGAGCTTTGGCTGGTTAAAGGCAATGTGTACTATTGAAAAGGGATGATGGTTCTTCTTTCAAAGCCAAGAGGAGGACCATCTGTGAGGATAGTGTTCGCACAATCTTCTTCTTCTTGAATCAAGGGGCTGAAGACTAGGTTATACAAGAAAAGCTGACGGGGACCGACATAGATAGGAGATTAGATTTGCTCTGCAGTAAGTAGTAATTAAACTACTGCATCTATAAAAGAGAGAGAGGGAGAGATTAGATTTGGAATTCTTCTTCTATTGAGTGCGCATGAAATCGCTTTTTTAGAGTAAGACCGGGCGTTTCTTCGAGTCTTTGCTTATCGAGTGTTTGTGAAGCACTACTCTGCACGTGAAGAAAAGAACAAAAAGCATCAGAAAGGCCTTTACGTTTATATAATGTATGAACGGTTTCGATATGGACAGAACATTATGGTTATTCCTGTTTTCCCCCTTCAGTTGACAAGGAACGTAGCTACTGGCCCTCTGAAGTGAGGAAGCTGACAGAAAAAAAAGTTGTAGGAGAACCTTTTTCAGTCTACGCTTGTAAATATTTCTCTGGGGCTTCCCAGGTTCAACTCAGAAAAAAAATCCACATCCTGTGTTACAAGAGTACGCTAGAAGAATTTCTGTCCATTCATGAAAACCATGGGAAGAGTGACGGAGGTTATAGTCAGGTCGCACTTTCGTAGGAACTCAGTGCAATATGATACATTTCGTGACAGATGTCATGTGTCGAAAACCTATTATTAGACATCTGCAGTAGGAGCTCAAGCTTTCCTCAATGACAGGTGTTGCTCAAACACGGCTCAAAATGAAAGCTCTTCGATTACGCAGGGCTTTCCTAGGACATTCCTACTGGCATTGCCCTTTTAAAAAAAGTACGCAAGCAAAAAAATATGCTCCTATTCGAGTTCGATAGCCAGGGTCGTACAGCTGGTTGCCGAATGAGCAATCTGTTCCAAGATACGTCGAGCTCGTGCGTCATGAATTAATGCTGTGATTGCCCATTTGTTCTATTTTGAAGTTGGCCACGACGGCATAGTGGTCACTCAAGGTTCGATATGGTCTCCCAGATATCTTCCATGGCTCCACATGAACAGAACTTGATATGTCCGTAACGAGACATGGTGAACGGGCTTCACTCTCGTTATTGGAGCTAAAGAATATGTAATCAAGGCGTTCATTCTTTTGATTGTCCCCATGAAGTCCTCCTGCGCTAGTCACAGGATGCATGTTCCCGCTCACTTCATACAGTAAATCTCTTAACGGAGAGGTACTTCGTACTTTGTGGAGCACATTCATCATCTGCACATACTCTGCTGAAGAGGATCCATTACCGGAATCACGACGACCATCGACGTTGAAGTCCCCTGCAAGAAGGATAGGACCAGCTGGATCATCACTGGTTTTATCAGCAACGAATGCAGCCAGCTCTTGAAGCTGGGATTGGCGAACGGTGGCGAAATCAACATCCAAACCATTGTTTGCTTGCATATGCGTGGTAAATACATGCATCAAACACTTACTGGAGTTTAGCATGGGTAACGCGACCCGGGCATAAAGCACTCCTTTACCAACGATGAAATCTATCGATTCGATATTCGCTCGAGAATATGTGTGGTAGTCTGTTTGAATGATCTCGAATCGGGACGCTATGACCAGCCCCCCGTCAATAATCTTAGGCGGAAAAGAAAGCAGTCCTCTGAATCCAGGCGTAGGGGCAGATACATGATGACTAAAACCATAGTACTGTTCGAGTTTTCGAAGAAACTGCACTTTCCGAGATCCACTCGACGTGAACAGCTCTTGGAAGCAAATAATATCAAATGAGCCCAATTCTTGCAACAAGTCCTGAAGGCGTCTGTCCTTGTAATCGCCAAAACCGACACCAATTGGTCGTATGAATGTGTTCAAAGTCATAAAACGCACAACATCAGTGTAAGGACCACTCGGAGAGCGGTTCCGCAAAGCGTTCTCCGCGCCTCTCATCCAGACGGGCGATGCGTTCTCTACAAAGTATTGGAGAGCCACCATACCTGCAAGGAACAAGCACAAAACCAGGAAGCGTGGCGGAGAAGAACGAAAAGGCTTGCCAAACATGGACACTGGGCATTCGGACTGGAGCTCAGGTCTTCTGAACTGCGTTTCTTCAGCAAGCAGGGGTAATGAGGAGCAACTCTCCGCTGTCACGGTCACCATCCGGGGTGGTGCTCGTGGCAGAGGGACGTTGTCGATAACATCCATGAAGGGTTGGACCGAAATGGAAAGCCGGAATTACGGAACACACACAGCGGTCGCCAAAGATGCACACCGAAATTCTATCACGCGCGGGCGATCATGAAATGCGAAGGGAATCTTCGTCCTGCGAGACGTAAGGATGGTCGCAACCACGCGCGATGGGCATCGCTTGACCGTGCCACGTGTCATGAGAGCGCATAAATGCAATTCCTCGCTCGTGCTCCTGCTGCGGCCGTCACGTGGGCCTCATAGAATTGCTCCAATTGGAAACGTCTCTGGCGCACGGTGTCCGTCAACCAGTATTAAAACATGCGACCCGCACGGGCCCACTTCCTCTCTCCACCAGCGCATTGTGTTGGGAATCGAATGGCAGAGGAGAACTTCCCACAGTGAATCTGCTGGTCACTCAAAACGTTCACAACGCTTATGCCCGTCACACTCGGTTTCATTCGAAGAAAAACGACTGCATTCGGCGTAGAAGGATTCCATACTCTGAGTTTTCAGGTATTTGCGATGTTCGAACGCTCGCATGTTCGTCCGAGCCTTGTGAACAGTACACGCTCAAATTCACCCAATCAGGAAGCTTCTCATTTGAATCGACCTGTGACTGCGATCCATCATGCAATTCCAGACATGTACTGTGCCATTCAGTGGTGGTAGACGCAACAAATGACGACTGCTCAACACTTTCTTCTAACCCACTTACTCCCAGAGGGGTACGACAATGCGCCAATCCAGATCTAGTACACCGCGCCAACTCGGACACCGTACATCCTCCACTAAACACATCTGCAAAGTCTCCCATCTGATCCCCGTCTCCTTCGCTGGAGCAGTGTGATTGCGTTACGATGTCGGAATCGTGATCATTCTCGCCACGCTCAACACGTGGCTTCCGTTCTATGGGATCTACCTGTACTTCTGCTCCTGAGGACTTGTCCGCGACCACCGGCCCGACATCCAACCGCGCCCTGCATCGTGCTATAAACTCAATGTCGCCAAGATAAGGCCGTGGTATTCGAGTCGAAGAACGACCGTGGCCCACATCGTCATCATCAGCGCAACATACACGTTCACGCAGGTCAAGCGCATCTTTCCAGAACATTTTTCGCGTGCGTTTGTGCAGAACGGAACCAGGAAGCTTCCACAGCGGCCAATTGCTCACCAAATCGGGAGTTGTGTGTACCCTGGCGTCGACCAAAGCCGTTTGGTGTTTCCATATTGAGATAGAGTTGTCAGCGTATTGGACTCGTTTGGATCCATTATCCTCAAATTCTCGTTCTCCATCTGAGAATACCCCAACACAAAGAAGCTGTGCCTTCAAACCATCCCTCGCGGACCACTGCACCACAGATATCTCGTCCGTTTTTCTTTGTCGAAGCAACAGTAGTCCAGTGTGCGAAATCGCATTTTCTAGCTTCTGCAAGTGCGCAAGCGGCAGGTCCGACCACAGCATCTCAGACGTTGGAGACTGCGGTCGCCACGACTTCTTGACATCATTCATTTCGAAACCAAAGGCCTCTCCTTGTGTTTCGTGCACTGCGTGAAATACCTCTAAAAAGTTATGTTTCCGGGATGATAGAGCAACGACGTCAAATCTTGTTTCACGATCTGGTACTTCACATACCGACATGTGATCCACAACTGAGGGAAGGGAAAGAGACCAGTCAAGTAGAGGGGTGTACGGCATTCTGGCGTCGATATACAGCAAAGCTACGTCTGTAGCCAGAAGCATTTGAAATCCTCTACTTCTCGATAGCGGTTGAAAGGGTCCCAGATTAGCGCCTCGTTTTGACAGCGACCAATGCTCCTTCACGTTAAACACCACATCACCTGCGGTCTTCGCATCATGGGTCCTCCAGTCATGTCGCCAAACACCATGACTATTAGACAGTAGAACAGTTCTTGGATGCGTACCGTAGTGTATTTGTCGAAAACGCAAACTTGCAGTCAGCGAAACAGGCTGCAGATCTGCAAAGTGATCGTAGCTCCCATCTCGAACAATGCAGTCATGAAGACGTTCAGCAGTGCCGATGAACAAACCATCTTCACTTAGAACGGAAAACTCTTCTGGAAAAATCGGATTAAAGGCAGTGGATGTCACCGCTTTAAGAGGAAATTGATCTTTCCAATGAACCTGGTTTCGATCAACATCATACGTTGCAAGTGACACTCCGTTGACTGTTGTGGCCAATAACATGTGTGGTCCACAAGCGTCGGAGGTAGGTGCTGTGGAGACCAGGTCATACATGACACTTGAATCAGAGAGAAGAAAATCTGGGACTTGTTGAACTTTCGCAGAGTTACCGAGCACATGTACGGGGAGGTCATCTCCGTTCTTTGCGACTTCAACATCAACTACTGTGAGAGAGCTCAAGAGACCCGTCGGAGAAAAGGCGAATGCGCCTTGCCCGTCACTTCCAATGCTGCTTAATAGGTTCCCATAGCCAGGAGTCCACATGTGCCTGCTACTTGATCTGAGAGGTCTTAAACGACGATTTCGTTGGGCCATGTTCTCCTCGGCGGCCAGTGCTTCGCATAAGTGGGGTGCTGAAAAACATAACGGAGGAACAACTTCTGTCTTTGACTTTCGCCATGCTTCATTGCTCAAAAATCTCGATTCGATTCCCACTTGGGTGTTTTCGTTTCTCACCTCCTGTGGCTCTTGTTGGTGAGGTTCAAATGGTTTCGACCTAGAGAAACCAAAAGCGAAACCATTCTGTGTAGACTCGTGATAAGTTGTTTTGTTGTAAACGTGTTCATAGAACAACTTTTTACGTTTTCGAGGCGTAAAAGAATGTGCCTCTGAGTTTTCATATCGTACAACCTGTGGTTCCAGTAGTTGATCCGCTTGTAGCTGGGCGGGGAAGAGGCGTGGAATCGTGTCATAACGATGCCTATGAACTGTCAGGAATGGTCTCGTGTTCATTGACGATAGTCCCCTTATAGCAAAAGATGGATGATGAACACCGTACGAAAGATCCATGATAGAATCAAGGAAGCTCAAAGTTGTGCTCTTCTTGCTCTCCGGATGTCGAAGGGTTCAGAGCTCCAACATGTCTTCGAGGCTCACACAGTTCTTATCTCCGCGAAGTTGGAAGGAAATCACGACGGAAGGATTTCATACTGCGAAGTTGTCTGTAACGAAAGCGATGTTGGGCACGAAGTCAGGTGAGGATCTTCCAAGTGATGAACACTGAGCATTATAAGGTGCAAGAGAGTTAACGTTGGTAAGAAGGCTCTGGCATGAAAACTGGGTTTGAAGAGTGGCCTGCGAAAAGGTAGGGCGTTGGAGCTCCGCGGGTCAGCTTTGCCAAAGCCGTCCAAGGTGCGTGGGAAACCTCGGGACAAAGTAGAAACGAAATGTGAAACCGCGCACAAAATTTTCGAAAAACGGCGCCATCAGCGGCTGATGATCACCCCTGTGTCGGCGGCGCAATCGGGCCGGACTGTTGTTCTGTACCGTGTGCGACGGTAGCGAACGCTACCGGCTCCTGAGAGAACTTCAGGGCCTGAAGGCTCACCATCGTACAACTCGCGAATAAGTTCTGCGAAACTGTCTGCTAACTCAACGGCAGCTCTCACTGCCATAACCTTCTACTCATAGCGGCGCTTCGCCACACTTCATTTCGGTAATATTGGGGGCAACTACCTGCTAGCGTAAAGGGCTTGTTTCGTCTACGAGCGCGCATACTCCCGCATCATACGCGAGTCGCAAAAGTTGGGCTCATCCCTGAAACAGTTGGAACACAAGGTCCAAGCGAAGAGTGCCAAACTCTCATTCTACCGCTCTCCGAACCCTAAGCCTGTTCCACTGGCAGCCGTTCGTATCTAGACACGCATCCATTCGGTTCAGCTTCGCCTGTAAATGGGTTCTGGCACAGGACGCGTCACCAAGAGAAAGGGCAGCAATAAGCGCTCGCGTCGAAAGCGCACGCTCTCTCGTGCTCTGGATCAGATCCATGACGATTTGACGGGAAACGGACAATTCAGCGACGACAGGATGGATGCGTTACCCATCGACTTCGATCTTCCTGGACTCGGTCAGTTTTACTGCGTACAATGCGCGCGTTATTTCCTATCTGATACAGTTCTAGCAGCGCACAAGAAAACAAAGAAACATAAGTTCAGGTTGAAGGAACTCAGAGACAAGCCGTATTCTCAGCTTGAGGCAGAGGCGGGCGCTGGTATGGCACCCCCTGACAACGGTTCTTCCTCACGTAAATGACAGCTGTACAACAGCACCTGTTTTGGAACCGCTTTTGATCTTGATAGCGTTGCAGGTGTTTCTTGGAAGTGACGTGCTACTACCTACGGGTCAAGTATCTTCTCACGCGAAAAAAAATGTACTACGATCATGACAGTTTCGTTTCGTTTTCGGAACGATTCACGTGCCGTATGTTCAAATGGAACAACAGAGTCGAATCGGGACCCGAGAAATGTGTCACGATTGTCATTTATAGGATCGGAGAAACTCACGAGGCAGCGTATGCCAACTGGCATTTCCTCGGACAATGTAGAGCAAGTGGCAATTCACCTTCAAAGCCCCAACAGGGTCCTGAATTACTCGTCACCCCCGCGGAGCTCGCAAGAGACAATACCGCGGGATTCTTCGATGGTGGCTCAACGTGAATGTGAGGTGTACGTGGCTGTGAATCAACGGAGCGTGCAGGGTACAGAGGCGGGTGCTGGTCAAGGTGAGAAGATGGCAGTGATTGGAGGGCGTTTACTTTCAGCAATGCGCGCATGTTTAAATTCTATTTCGAGCTCTGCTCGAGCGGACGGAGAAAAGTAGGGTAAGCTATGGTTTTATGATCACAGTGTGATGACGGAAGGTGGGGCTGCAGATTGCGGAGTTGCGCATATGAGAATTAATGTGATAACGTGTTTGAACAGCATATTTTTTTCTGTATGTTGGAGCGCGGTGGTTGAACGGTCACAGTTGAACGGCTGTTGTTGTAAGCTGAGCGCGAATGCGAAAGGAGATGGAACCTGCTGGGGACAGGTACCTTTGGTACCATTGTGTTGAGGCTATGTCACGGAAGCGTGCGAGGATAACAGTTTGGGATGAGCGTGTAGAAATTGGTAAGTGGTTGGGCGGAATGGAAATTTTGGGGAATAGCTGCGGCAAGCCACCTACTGATATCGACATTCCACTTGCTTGTCGCAATGCGGTACGGAACGGGAAGAATGCCTTTGTTCAATATCTTGGAAGCGCCGGTGCACACAGCGCGAACGTGAATTTGAGCGTTTTATACGACAGACGGCTGACTCTGCGGAAGCTGAAACTATAACTAATGTTAATGTTACTTGGCACTGCGACGGAGCGAAGTCGGGGGGAGATGATATCTGCGGAGCGCTGGGCGGGCGGCGGGTGAGGGGAATGTTGAGGCACACGTGCGCGCGAAGGCTTTTTCGTGAGACGCGTTTCACCAGTGAACGTTTACGTTTAGACGCATGACGCTGTTTTCTGATTAGGTGTCTGGCAGTTGGGCGGCGACGTGGTGCTGGGAATCGGCCGATGAGCGATATTGCGGGCTGTTTTGCCGCGGGCGCGGGTCGCTGTAATTGGTGCCATGACGAGGATGGCGAGACGCGTGAGCGCGGAGTCAATCTCCACCCTCGAGGTTGTATTATCGCGCGATGAGATTGGGCGTGAAGCGGAAGGTTTTCGCACGTTCCGGCTGTACGCGCGTCTCGAGACGGACACGTGAGGACCGTTTTGCACACCAGGTCGGGAGAGATACCACCGTCGCGGACTGCCGCGCGCGAAGTCGACGGCCGCCGCAGCCGAGAGCAGCGACGGGTCGCGCCGCTGCGCGCTGCGCGCTTGCGCACACAAACCTTTTTCGCGGCGAGAAGCGCGTGGAAAATGTTTTTCAGCTTTGCGCGGAAAAAAAAAAAAAATAACAGTCGCACGCGCATCATCATGTGTTGCATGGCTGCACACGTGCGCGCGCGTGGCGCCGCGCCTTTGTTTTTGCGCGGCGTGGGCTGCGAGCATTAAAGGCAGCCGCTGTGGAGCGACCGCCGCCCCCTGTTGTGTTCCGCTGCCGTTTGCGCGTTGCTCTCCCACCTGCTCGCCCACTAACCCC
>JASCIV010000413.1:0-20764 GCA_030374735.1 Gracilaria caudata
GGTGTGGTAAAGGCAGCCAGTATCTTGGAGAAGGCGGCGGAGAGCAAGGAGCCGGTGTTGAGCGTATGAGATGCACTGTATTTCATACACGGGGCTCACGGAAAGAAGACAGAGAGTTGTGGAAAACGGTTGGTCTCAATAAAGCAGCACCGCGAGTTTTGGGTTGCAGACGTAAGCCACCGTGGCGGTGGCTCTGCGCCAAAGTGCAGGGCCGAGAAACGAAAGCGCACTGTGCGCGCATTTGCGCGAAGAAGCTTCTTTCGGTTTTGAATTGCGGGCACGTTCACCGGAGTGAATTTCATTTATACGGGCATTTTGAATTATGGATGGCATGCAGTGCCGTTGCGTGCGTGTGGGAGACCGCCGGTCTCCAGTGCGGCGGGCGCGCGTGACGTGATCGTAAAATCGATAGACTGCTGTAGCGCACTCAACCCTGACGCCGTTTCAAAAGCGCAGCAACGTTTGACGCGAAACACACCGACATGCTTGTAGCACAAGTCCGCGAGAGGCGTCAAAAAAATTGCTTCCCCGTGTAGTAGAAATGGGCGCGCGAGAGTTTACCGTTCTAAGACGTTACGTCTACGCGCTGTAAGCACGAGCTGGGCGCATTCATGAGCAGCGCGCGAGGCGCACCGCCCCGTCCCCCTCACTGCGCCATACGTAACATTTAATGCGCACAGCGAACAGCACCACGCAGCATGTGGTCATGCGCGTCGCCACGCGCACTGCGGCCGCCATCAAGGCGCCCGCCGTCCCCCACCCGCGCCCGCGCCCCCCGCGAAAAACAACCACAAAAAGAGCGCGGCCGAGAACGACCTTGCAGTGCAACGCGTTCCTGAATCAGCGCCGCATGAGAACGCTGACAGTGACAGGCGATTGATTGGCGCGCGCAGCACGCGGCATGGCTCGGAGTCCGTATGTGCTAGCACAGCTCCTACAGTGTGACGGCACGTATATTTTGGCGAGTAGACGCCAGTGGCGTCTGTGCACCGGTCAGCATGATCGCGTTCCTTACAACCATGTTTTAATTGTACAACTGCGCCGCTGAATTTGAAGGTATCAACGCGCCACCCGCTTTAAAAACACACACGCCAACGCTAAAACAGCGCATCACACATCACGTATGCACAAAAAGATACAGCCGCGCCCCAAAACAGCATTTGATTTTTACTCGCGCAAAAATCAAAAAAAGACACGCACACTTAACAATGCATTGCTTCTTCACACATGCATGCTCTAGTGCTCACCGAAATCTCTGCAAACTATTGTTTCCCCCAGCCCACGACGCCCGTCTCGTCCGTCTCTCGCTTCTCTGTCTCACCACGTCTCCGTTTGGAGCCGCGTCGTCGATTCACCCTCGCGTAGATGAAACATTGCGACCGTCCCTCCGGACAAGCACCACGGCAATGCACACACAACCAGTTTTCATCGTGCACAGCTCGTTCCCAATCCCACCCAAACTTCACAAAGCACTTGTGACAAGTTACCTTTCGACACAGTCCCTGTCGAATGCGCGCGCAAGTCGCGAAACGCACCGCCTTCGACGTGCGCGCGCACACGTGACAGTGAGACGAAGGTGTGGGGTTAGAGTAGTACTTCTTGTACGGTCGCTTTGCGACCACCCCTTTTGTGAGCGCCGTCGTGCGCGCACGCGTGGACGGCATGTGGCACACCGATGGTGGCGCGCGCCGTCTTGGCGGAGAGTGTGCGCGGTTTGCTGCCACGGCGGTGGTGAGATGAGTGAACGATGGTAACGGCGATAGACCCCATTGCCGCATCGGCGCCGCCTGTGCATGCACTTGCGCTTGAGCTCGCGATACAGCTTGCGGTACAGACTGCGGCACCGACTGCGGCACCGACTGCGGTACAGACCGCGTTTGCACATGAGCTTGCGGTACACAATGTGTCTGCGCTTGCGCTTGAGGCGCTACCGGCGAACCGCAATCCGGTAACAGCAGCGAAGCGAGAGCCATCTTAGCGGGAGCCCTTACCACTATCTCCGCCCCAAACGCACCCGGCGTCACCGGCGGCGAGGCCTCCAAAACACAAGTATCGGGCGTATGCGGCAAAGCCATCATCATTCCCCCCGCAGCCCTTGCCCTGGCCAACGACAGCATCGTCTGCGCCGCGCGTTCGTCCACAAAGTCCATAACACTCACACAAGCACACGGTTCGGAAAAAGCACCAAAAACAAGCAAAACGACGAAGCAAAGCTCGCGAGACGTTGCGTTGCACACGAACGACGCGCAGAGCAAGCGACGCGTTCAAGAAGCGCGGCGCGGAGTGCGCTGTGGGGAGAGGGGTGTGTATTGGGGGGGGAGCGATGCGTGACGAGTGTCTGACGTAATGCACGCGCGCGCGTTAAATTGGGAGGCGTTTTTAATTGCGCCGCTAACCGAGTGACAAGTCGCGCGTGTCGCGGCCGCTCGTATCGTACGTGGTGCGTTCTCCAATGGCGCCCCTCTTCGTCCCCCCCCCCCCCCCCCGTGCGTCGACGCGCCGTCTTCCAGTGGGAGCACGCCTTCGCTGCGCGTTCGTTACGAGCCGCAACAAACCGCCTTGCACGCTGTACGCGTCGCGTGTAAAGTATAATACGGCTGTGGGTAACGGCTAAACCCGTGTTCGCGACATGGCGTTTGTATCGACGCTGCCGCTCACGTCTACATCGTTCGTTGCTGGCGCGCGCTGTCAGGCGACGTGTCGTCGTGCACGCCGTCGCGCGGCGGTAGTGACAGCCAGTGCGACACCCAGTGGCAAGGCGCTTATCTTCGACTGTGACGGCGTGATTGTGGAGAGCGAGGAGTTGCACCGTATCAGCTACAATCAATGTTGGCAGCAAAACAGTCTCGGTTTCGAATGGAGCTACCAGTTTTACGAGATGTTACAAAACTCCATTGGCGGTGGTAAGGAGAAGATGCGCTGGTACTTTGACAAGCACGGCTGGCCGGATGGAAAAGCGGCGCACGATGAGTCGCAACAGGAGCAAAGACAGCAGCTCATAAACCGTTTACATGCAGAGAAGACCGGATTGTACAAAAAGCTCATCGAGGAAGGCCAAGCTACCGTTCGCCCCGGAGTGCTACGTCTCATGGACGAGGCGCATCGCCGCGGACTCAAGCTGGCCATCTGCTCCGCTGCCAACGCGCAGGCCGTCAACCTCGTGCTCAATAAGCTGGTGGGCGCGGCGCGTCTACAAAAGTTCGACCTAATTTTGGCGGGTGATGTGGTTAGTAAGAAGAAGCCGCACCCCATGATCTACAACGTTGCGCGTGAGAAGCTGCAAGTTAACGCGGATGACTGCGTGGTCATCGAAGACAGTCAGATAGGACTGCGCGCTGCGTTGGACGCGAACATGAGCGTGGTGATCACGCATACGCCGTACACGGCTAGTCAGTCCTTTGATGGCGCTACAGCCGTGTACTCGGGGCTAGGAGAACCTGCCACCGATGCCGATGCCGACGTGGTCACCGTCGACACTTTGTTCCCAGAGTTAGCCGCCATCAGCTCTCCCTCTGCCACATAAACAACAACACAAAAAAGCCCCTCGTTCAAAACTTGCTTGTATGCTGCTCATCCAGTCCACACACATGAGCTATTGCCGTCAACACCTCACCCCGCGCCGAGGCCATATCGCGCAGCTGCAGCCACATACCCGCTTGCAGTCCCTCAAACAGCACCTCATTCTCTTGTCGCATCGCCTCATCACATGAACTCAGCAGCGCCACACGTCCGTTCCCCACGTGCTCGCGAATGCGTCGCCAGTCATACGCACGTCCATGTCGTTCCGCGGCATAATACTCATCGCCCGTGGGCAGCACGCACGCAAAGCCGCCGTCTACGCCGCGCTCCTCCAGTAGTCGCAGACACGCGTCGGCGCCAGAGCCCAGCCCCAGTAGACTGAGACGCGAGCCATCGCCCACTGCCTCGCGTAGCTTCGACAGCCACACGCGCTCCCATCGTTTGGTGTTACTGGCGTACGGATCGACCATTTCGGTGAGCGTGCGCAGCTGTACGCCGCCGGGAAGGTTGTCGAGGATGTGGCGGTGGAGTGACGCTTGGTGGGGCGTGTGGACGCGCTGGTGGCTGGGTACCAAGAGCACGCGGCGACTGGCCGTGACGAAGGTCGTCCGCGCGGCGCGGGCGCGGCGAGGGCGCCGAGGTGCGGGCGGGCGTGGGATGAGGAAAGCTTGGTGACGTGCCATTGCGGGCACGCCGGTGCTCTCTCGGGTTCGGCTTCGAGATGGTCCAGCGCGAGATTGCTGAAAAGAAAACAGCTCCGTGGGGTAAACGCCAATCGCCTGACGGTATGCATCAAGCGTCGCACGGTGATTGGACCACGTGTTGAACATGCTTCCGCCGCCGGCTGGGCGACAGCCATGTATCACAGCAGTACGAGATTCCATTCTTGGTCGCGCGCCGACGCCAGCGTACGAAGGTAGTTGCTCACGCTCTCCAACACCGCCGCCGCCGCTGCCGCCGCCGCGCTACAGCTTATATCCATCGCAGCAATGGTCGACAATAGATTTCTTCACCCTTATTACCTTCTCAATGTGTCGCTCGTGCTTGCGTACGTCGGCTTGCGCGTGAAGCGCCTTGACGCCGGCGAGCTGCGGTCCGAGGATATGTTCGGCATCACGCGTGAGATGCAAATCTACTTCTGTGTGGCGCTCATGCTGATCACGCGCGCGTTGTCGGCGCCCACGTTGGACGCTTATCTCTCCTCCGCGTTCATGTTTCTGCGCGTGGCAATTGTGACCTTGCTCTGGTACATGGATCGACAGCTTGTGGCCGTGTTCCTGGCGCTGTGGATCATGATCTATGCGGTGTGTCCACAGCCCAGGTTCAAGCTGCCAAACTCCATCATCACGTTGAATAATGTGTCTTACAATGACCGAATTGCCAAAAACAAGCATAAGACCATTTTCGTGTTGTGGTGTCATGCCACCTGGTCCGCGAGATGCTCGCAACTTGTGCCGGTTCTCGCTTCTCTGGCCAAAGCGTATCAACACCCTCGCGTGCGATTTGCGCGCGTCGACGTCTCAAAGTATCCTACCTTGGCTGATACCTTGTCCGTGTCTGTTTCGCCGGCATCCAAACAGCTTCCGACCGTCATTTGTTACAAACAAGGAAAGGAAATTGCTAGAATTCCTGAGATGGATCAGCGTGGAAATCTGCCCAAAAAGTGGTCGAGGGGTTTCACTGCGGCGCATGTTGCGGAGGCGCTTGATTTGAATACGCATTTTAGAACAGCAAAACAATGGGAACAGGAAGCGCGAGAAAAATATCGTCAAACTCAAGGCCAAAAGAAGTCAGACTGAACGCAAGCTCAAGTTGCAGCTCGCAAAACCGTCTGCTCATACTTGTTGGCAACACAATTGTCTTCAGTGGTACACGCGGGGATGCGCTGAATTCGCTTGTTTCATGTCGTCATGATGACGAAACCAGTGATGTGCATTGGTTTACAGCACGAGTGCCTTTTGTCATGCTGCCGGGTAAGGTATTGATCTTCATTGAACACTCTTCAACCGCTTCTAGCGAGGAAGCGTTGTGGTTGCTCGCTACCGTTTCCGAAGTCACGCGTTGTAAGCGTGCGCCAATATTTCTTACAAAGAACACAAGATCTTTACTGTGTCTGTACAAACGAATTATGTGCACTATTGACGTTTTTATTCGTACGTGTTACATTCCAAGCGACGATGGACATCGCCATTCCGGTGCTTTGGTCAAGGGTATTGTTGCGTTCTGTGTGGCAATGTGGCCGACACCGTTGATAGTTGTGTATATACTATACCCAAACAGCACCACTTCTACCACAAGCAAAACACTGAAAACTATCAGTGGCAGTAAATGCTTGTCTCTGGCAAATCTACGAATCGATGTTTCGTCTTCCACGGTCAACAGCATTTTCGGCTTCATACCCCACAACTCAACTTTGCCGTTGTGCAGCACCATAGGCTCCATGAACGCCAAAAGATGTATGATCCAGCTTGTAAACACGATCTTGAGCGCCAATTGTGCCACAACGCCACTGCCCAGAAGCGCTTTCCATTTTGAGGCGCGTGCATTTGCTGGTGCAATCGAAGTCTTCTCGTCGAGCTCCGTGGCGTTGCAAACGCCTGGATTCGAAATGTTACCGTTGCGGTAAAGCTTGCGGATCTTGTCCATGGCTTTCAGTTTCGGGTGAATGGCAAGCTTTCGATCGTCGTCTTTGCAGTGCCCGAAGAGTCTTGTGTCGTAGTAGACGGTGTCCATTCTCTGCAAGACGTAGTCACTCTGTGTATCAATGTACGAAATGTTATTGCACATGTCCACTATCATTCCAACTCTCTTTGATGAAAACGTAGGGTTGACATAGCACGGATCGTTCAAAAAGTTTTGAAACAGTCGAGGAAAGTCCGTGTCCTGGAAGATGAGAAGGAATGAATCGTACAACGAGAGCAGAATGACGAACACCATCACAAAAGTGAGCTTCGTCAGCCCGAGCGTTGCGCTCATCACCCGCGAAGTCTTTTCCCGTTTTGAAATAACGAGCGGAATACCAACCATCACTGCGAACACACTATAGACAATAAAGCAGTCAGCTGCAAGATCAATCTGAGTCATGAGTCTGCTTATGACCTCACTAATCTTTGCTTCAGCAGTTGATATTATAGGTTCCGTATCCACTTGTGAGATGTTCTGGTCCAAAGCATTTCTTTCCTTCTCCAATTGATACAATGATTCCGATCGTTCCGCATTCGTGCTCTCCACACAGAGATCAGGACCGACTTTCTGAACGCAATCACCACTGATAGAGGCAAAGATTCTCGCAAAGAAATTCACACGTTTGCACACATTTGTCTTTTGTTCGACGCAAGTGGTTTCGTTGAGGGACATTCTTGCCTTCTCACTATCGCATTCATGGGGCCACAAAAAGCGAGGAGGTTTTCCATTTGCGCCATGGTAAAAATCTGCAGCGGAACGATTCATACAATCCAGCGTGTACTCCTGTTGTTTTAGAAAGTGTTTCGATTCTCGGAGCGAAGTGAGATTAATGAGCTGTTGTTGAATCTCGACAAGCTTTGCATCAGGTGATTGACACAAGTCTTCTGGCGAAGCCCACTCAAAACCAATCCACTTTGGAAGCATTTGAGGCGTGAGAAACGCACCGGTAAGCAACAAAGATATGATAAGCGTGTATTTGTAACTTTTCGCGTACGGAATGCGAACGATTCTGCTCGTTTCAAGCTTGTTTTTGAGACGTGTGCTTACGAGAAGCCGTTGACCAAGACCCTCCGGATTGTACTTGAAGCGATGTGATCGATTCGGTAGTTGTGCTTCCAAATCACGGAGCTTTCCGGTGGCCTCTACTTTGGATTTATCAGCGTCGGAAGCACTCATCTGCTTTCCCCGACGAGAAGAGGATGAGGAACGTGGAGTGCTTGACA
Organism: Gracilaria caudata; assembly: GCA_030374735.1. Classification (NCBI taxonomy): domain Eukaryota; phylum Rhodophyta; class Florideophyceae; order Gracilariales; family Gracilariaceae; genus Gracilaria; species Gracilaria caudata. The sequence continues at coordinate 7,428 of JASCIV010000413.1, forward strand.
AGGCTTGTGTCGAGGCTTCGTCGCAACTGTTTCGAAAAGGCGTCGCTGAAGAACATGACTGAGGTGTCGATTGCACCCGGTCTGGATACGGAATGACATGAGGCAACGGTAAGGTATTATCGTTGTTGTTGCCGTTGTTTCGTCTCCAAGAACGTAAATGGAAAAGAAATTGAAGAATGGAGGAAGGAGATAAGCCCATGGCTCGGCAACTTAGAAGGCTATCAGCTATCGAACAACATGGAATCGAGGCACACGTTATGTGTGTCGAGGCGGGCCGAGAGAAGTATTAGACAAAGGATCCCCTTCGGGACTTACATTTTCAGACTGTGTCCACATGCGGTGGATTCCAGCTGGGAAGAGGTGCGTAGAGGGGAAATTTGGCGCACATGGCGCAAATGAGGCTACTTGTTCTGCTACGTTGGACCAACGTTTGGCATCGGTCGTATTCATGACCGCTAAAGGTGGAGACTAATGCGAAGACGGCAGCATCGCGCCGTTCATCGTAGACGATGGCAGTGGTCGCCATCACCTCACGGCGCATTTAGTGATTTGCAATATGATTCGATGTTTCTTAAAATACCATACCCTTCAGCCAATGAAAACGTTTATGACTTGTCAACGAGCAGTGACACACGCCTGTATCTTCGTCGTGAACCGCTTCCAGGCTTTGGCAGCTTCTGTGCGTAGCTGTGGTCTCGTTCTCAGTTCTGCGGCGGGTTTGAATGAAGTCACAAGACCGACTTCTTTTGCGTGTACAGATACGTAGCGACAGCGTGGGGGACGCAGCAGTGCGAGGCGAGCAACGTGCTTTCTCTTTTCCATCACAAGCGCGAAGCTGCCCGAACAGAGCAGATCGAGAAATGACACAGAAAAAAGAAAAAGGTGCCGGACTCTGTTTTCTGCGTGTTTGCATATGCGCAACCGTTTCAGGTGTGCGGTGAGAACGAAATGTGCCTTCGCAGCTGCACCATTCTTTACGTTTGGCACTCGTTGATGCAAACCTCAGGTGTAACGATTGTGGACCACAATTTGAGGTACGACGGTACTATCGCTTCGCACCCCTGATCCAAATCTACAGCAAAGCAGAGTGGTTTAAAGGCGTTTCTGCACAGACACTCGTGTAATTTATGCCTCGCCAAACATTCTTGCATTAACACATGTGATATGAAACCGAAGTCAATTTGGGCTGGCGTAAACCAAGTTTGAGACTTGGAAAGTCGGGTTTGAAATCGAATACAAACCATGATGCGCGCAAAAATTTTCCGAGTTGTGTCAAAAAGAGGAGGCCCGAAGATGTTGTTGCTCAATTCGAGGCGAAAGGCTGGCAACAATCGTCGTTAACCACATATGTTTCTATGTTCTTGAAGTATTCCGTCACTGCATGATCACGACACTCAAGCACTTTAATGGCGAGCAGCTGCTGGGGAGCACACGCACTGCCTAATGCGCAGCACTGTGCGCACTACCAACCAAAACGAGCCACACACAAGAGATAAACGTCAGCGAACCAAGTATCCATTACGCCCGAGACTCAACATAATCGTTCCAAACGTCGTCCCAGAATGTGTTGGAGTAAAAGATACAACTCCTCGACGCCTTGGAGTTTTGACTGTTTTGTGGACTGTTACACAGTGCGATAGGATCAGTGGCAACAAACAATTTATCCAATGCAACACAAAAGCCATTGTACCGCGATGATTCTGTCAGTAATGTGCGTCGCAAATCACTCCACGTGACATTGTGCCCGTTTTGTGCTTGACGAGTCAATTCACAAATCATGCTGTTGATCTGTTCACCGACATGAGTTTGCTTGAGATTGGCACGGGGTATGGTTGGTTTTTTCGACGATGCTGTTTTGTTCGTGTGAGATTCAGACGTGCGTAGCGTGCAGTGGTGCTGTAAATCGGCAGCCAGATGCGTGTTCTCTTTGTCGGCAGTGGCAATCACAAGTGAACGTCTTCTGCTATGACGTTTTCGTCTCTTCAGACTGCTCGCGTGTTCAACGGCACGCATCTCAGACCGCTCGCGCTTTGCCGGGGAACGGTTTTGAATGTCGGCCAACACGGGTGTAGATTGCGCGTGTTGATCTGTATTACGTCGACCAGCAGAGCCAAGCGAAGCAGCGCGTGCGTCACACACAACATGTTCGTCACGATGGGCATGGTGCGCTGCGTCGCGCGGCGGGAGAGCTGGCTGTTGGACAACTCGAGCCTCAACAGTCTGCGTTTGCGAGAGCGAACACAAGTGCGAGGCGGTGGGCTGCGAGCACGGGTATGCGGGATGATAGTGCTTGAGTGAACGTAGGAGGCGCTTGAGCGTGGGGTATGGCAGCGTGTCGTCCAGTTGCGAGTCTAGCAGCTCGGCGAACGAGAGCAGAGCAGAGGGCTGCATAACGACTTTGGTGCAGCTGCGATTGTGCAGCTTTTGTCTGCTTAGCGAGTGTTGTTATAACGGGCCCCTGCAGATAGATACAGCGGATCTAGAGCAGAGCGAAGGTGAGCGCGCTGCTCAACAGTGCCGAGGTCGAGCGATGGCCGATTCTGAAAAAAGAGAAAAAAAGCGCCAAAAAGTCAGCGGTGTTGATACGCGGCGCTTCGTGAAGTGCAACAAACAACGCCGCGCTGCCGATCTCGAGAGCGTGGATATCATCAGGCGACGCGCCGTGACCACGAAGCAAAGCCCCAAACAGCAGCCCCCCGAGCGCACGCGCGCCCTGACGTTATGCCCGTTGTCCACGTGTCGCGATTTCACTGCTCCGCAGTGCACGTTAGCTCACGTGATGAAGCCAGTGCGCCCAAAAAGCCAAGCCCGCCATCCAATGAATCTCTATGCGCCGCTCGAAGCACCGTCGTGTGCGCGCTCGACTCCGCGGTAAGTTCGCGTCTTTCGGAAGCACTATAAACGCAACGCACATGACGGCGATGGCGGTGAGCGGTGTGTGCTCGTGCTCGCGTGTGAAGGGCGCTTGGGAGCGATTACTTGTTTGGTTCTTGCTATGCGCGTTTACTACTTGCTGAGCGCGTCGCTGCTGTTGCTGCTCGCTCCGGCGGTGGCGCAGCCGATTGAGCGATTTGCTACGCCGCCTGACATTGAGGCTAATTGGAATCTTGTCGAGACATCTGGGAGTGCACCCTCCGCTTGTCCATCCACTATTACGCACACGTCATGGATGAGACTTTCGTCTAGTACCGTCACTCTACCGCACAACACCATTCTCGTCAATCGAGTTCGATGCGATGGGCAAGACAAACAACCCAGTTTCCTCATGTATCTCAGCACACAGTACAACAAGGACCTTACACCCATTGGTGATGCCGATCCGCTCCCAGAACCCATGAAGCAAATCATCACCACAACCGGTCCAAACATCGCCGCGCGTACCGCTATTCTCGCCACTGGAGAACAGTTTCTCATGGGATACGAGTCGCATCAAAGATTCTGTAAAGGTGCTGTGTTTTTCGCCAACGGCACCACAGCGTACATGCTGCGTCCGTTCGCACCGCTTACCATTCCAAACATCACCACCGAACTCATGCCGGGCACCAAGTATTTGCTCATGATTCCGCTTTTCAAAGCCACTACCTGCGTGTATTCGGCGAGACTGAGGGCTTCTGTCGAGGTACCAATGACCATTCTCCCGTCTGAGAGCCCAGAACCCACAGAAGAGCCATTTCTTGATCCTACGCCGCAGGTACTACCAGAGCCCATCACAGATGATGACGACGATCCCGCTCAACCTACGTCCCAAGAGACGCAAGATGTCGTCGACGATTCTGAAGACGAAGAAGGCGACACAGAAGACGATGATGATGATGATGACGACGACGACGACGACGTTTGTTTCCCAGCCTCAGCAAAAGTTTCACTTCGAGATGGCTCTGTGATAAGCATCTCTGACCTGCAGCTCGGAGATCAAGTTCTAGTTTCCAACCACATGTATTCGAAGGTATTCGCGTTTTCCCATCGAGAGAAATTTGTATACTCCACCTTTTACTCGCTTCGTACAAAGTCTGGAAATGTGATTTCCGCAACAAAGGGGCATTATGTCTATGCAGATCATCAATTGCAACCCATTGAAACCGTGAACATTGGTCAGATGCTTCACACTGTCAGTGGCTTAAGCCCTGTAACAAGCATCAGTACAGAAAGAATGAGCGGTCTTTACAACCCACAAACGGAGCACGGTGACATTGTGGTGAACGGCGTTATCGCCAGTACATATACCAGGTCACTCATTCCATCCGTTGCACATGCAGCGTTGACTCCACTTCGTGCGGTTTCTAACTTTTGTCGGGGGGATATTCTGGCCGCGTTGATAGATTCGGGTGTAAAGAATCTGCCGGGGCGGAGTTGGGTACGAGCGACGTAGGGTGGGGATTGGCTGTATCGCAGGTGTTTTTCGAGCAAAAAATGTTTCATTCATGTCGAAGTCCATCGGTTCAGTTGAGCAGTGTGTTTTCGGCAAACGAATCACGTTAAACGTCGCTGCCTGTGATGTCATACTGCATAATGTTACATCCCGAACCTTATGCTATTCCACCATAGATCACTATGCTTGTCGAAAATGTTGTTTGTCAAGACATGCATGGAGAGAGCAAACCAAAAATTTCGCACAACGGTAGAACAAAGTCCAAATTCTTTCCCGTATAAACACCATTTACGAAGCCGTTTTGTCCGAGCATGTGTCAATGAAACATGTGCAATGATGTGCCTACAGGAGAATCATCTAATTCCTCCATAGCAATCAATAGCACTGGTATCTATGCCTCTCAGACAGATGAAACCTGATTGAGTGTGATAGAAGCGGCCGATAGGCCATGAAGAATCTTCTCCCTTGCATACTAGACCCAAACAGCGACCAAATAGATAGAGAGGTATCAATCAATCCCAGCATTCAATGAACCTGGTATCATGGCATTGGAAGTTCAAACAAATGTCTCATGGTTGGTCGGCCATGCGGACATGTCCATGGATGTTGAAGATCGACCAAGTGTGCTAAGATCATTTTCATTTGCGAATCAGAGAGAGCTTTGCCAACCATTATAGATTTTCGACAAGCCCTCGAAGCCAACATCGCACGCACCCGAGGAGGGCGTAAGGTATTGATTTTAGTTCCGGTGCTTTGTATGGCGCTGTTCTTCAGTAAGTTGATCATATCTTGCAAATCCTCTCGCACAAACATTGTGCGTTTGCTCGCGGGCTGCGATCGTAGTAAAAGTCGTTGGGTTGGAGGCCTAGTTCCATCGTGTTCAATTTCAAAGCCACCTGCCTTGAAAGCCTCCAAGTATTGTAAGACGATCAGTTCATCTTCTGCGCTGAAATCAAGCCGCATCGGACGAACAAGCTTCTGTTTTGATATGACTGTTGTTCTTTCCAGTTCTTCAAAGTTGAATTTCTCATCGGAGGCGTGTTGATCAACTATAAACATATCTGAACCAAGGCGAGCAATGATGAAACCCCTGTTGAATTGCCCGATTACTTTCAAATCTTTGAACCACGCTTGTCGAAAGAGGCGGCTCATTTCTCTATCGGCTATGCCTTGATGATGCACAGATGCTGTTTCTTCTTCGCATGATTGCATCGAAGACTTTCTGAAAACGCCCGAACATGTTCCATCTTTTAAAGATTCACCAGGACTAGTCTTTTGGCGTTCTTCAGCATATCTCACATAATCTTTGCATAGAATATCCCAGTTTACCGGGATATGAACCATTTCCTTTTGTACCAATTTCGATGAGGTATTGCGTCTTGGGGCATCGAGTACCGAAATTTCAGGATTCATCTCAGCTTTTGTACTAATCTCCAAAGGTTCTTCTATCTGGTCTGCCCTCATTTCTTCCCTCGGCTCCATATTTTTAGCTCTTTGAGGAGTTGAAGGTGGCGTCGAACGATGACGTTTTTGTGGACTACGAAGGCTTTTGGATCTCTTGGCAACGTAGCTAGAAACGTCATGAGGCCGTTTTCTTGTTAACAATGACATCCTTAAGCTCTTGGTTTTGTTTGAATTCTGCCCTCCTTCTGGAGAACTAAACTTCGAATGCTGCCTTTCGGTTTCCCCTTGACCGGAAGAAGCTTCACCGGTAGATTGTTTTTTTGTATCTTGTCTAAGATCAATGTGGGTTCCGTCCGCTTGGCTTTCGTTGTCCCTTACGCTGTGTTCCGGTTCCTCATCACTTGAGACTGTGGGAAGTTCGGGAATATCCTCAAACTCAGGTAATTGTTCAACATCATTAGTACTCGCCATTCTTGCCTTATCAGAACTTGGAACGAAATTATCATTGTTCTCCGTCCCAGACTCGTAAGAATCAGAACATAATTCCCGATCTTGGTGTTCATGTTCAGATGGTTCTGATTGCTTCCGAGGCAGCTTTTTCGATTGTTGTTTCGAGTTCAGTAAGACACCCACGTCTCCATCTTTATTAACTGGAATCTGTGTCTTGTCTGTTGGTATCCAAAACGCTTCCAATAGACTTACTAGACCTTCTGTCATTTTCTCTTCTTCGAAAATGGCTACCGACCGTTTGTCAGGTGATAAATTTGCATCGATAGCCCACAAGGGAAGCTCAAGGTTCAAAATTAAAACCGGAGAGGCATTGTTTAAGCCCGTAGCCGTCCTGTAGAGCTCAGTCAGAGAGCGTTGTACACGAGGAAGGTCCACTGGCCGGCGATTGATGAAGAAGTAATGATGGGAAGAACGCACCCGTCCACCTCCATTTGCATTTAGTGATGCGGAAGATGCTAAACCGCGACACTTGTACTGCACCTCTTCTCCGAGATCTGATCCAGGCTCCAACACTGTGGCTACACAACCAGATACTTGTTGAAGAGCATTTGCAGAACGACCAAGAACTGCTATTGCATTCTTTCGAAGTCCGGTATGAAAGTTGTCAGAAGAAAGAGAACCCCCTTCTTTTGAATGTGGTAACAAGGGCGCATTTGCCACTTTTAAATCGTTGCCAACTCGCAGCTCTATTCGTACGCTGACTGAAATAAGGGCGACTGCTTGTACAACAGCAATACATCGGGCAAGCTGGCGTGCGGGGTGAGCAATGGCTTCCTTCTTTCGGACTGGCAAACGATGAAATACATCTTCAACGCTGACTGTTGTTCCGACGCCTCTTGCTGCAGGAGATATGTTAATCAAAGAACCTCCAGGTCCGTACTGTGCACATTTTGCCACATTTTGCCCAGATACCCGGGAAACAATCGAGAGGCATCGAGCAATCCCGCAAATCGCAGAAAGAGCCTCTCCACGGAAGCCGAACGATGCTATACTTTCAATATCCACCATTTTCGACAACTTCGATGTAGTGCTCGGGAGACAAACCCGCCCCAGATCTGTTTCTTCTACACCCTTACCATTGTCGGAGACAACAATGGACGACAGGCAGCCAGCTCCACGAATACGAAGGTCTATGCGAGTGGCCTGTGCATCCAAGGAGTTCTCAAGAAGCTCCTTAACAATCGCAGCTGGGTCCAGCAAAGCTTGCGCTGCACGTAGGGAAACAGCAAGGGGGCGACGTAATTGACTAATACGCACATCCTTTGATCTCCTTTCCGCGCTTGTCTGACGAGTCATAGCGCTCTTAACAGCTCTCTCGTACAAACAAGATGAGAGAACTCTAAAACAATTTTAGATGTAGAAACGCTTCTAAGTACATCTACCAAATTGAGCTTCTTCACCATAAAAGCAGAGTAGATTGCCTTCTGTTTCCCGGAGTTTGCACACACATCATGTCCTCAAAGAATTACCGAAGGGTAGCGTTCTACTTTCGTACCCTTGGTAGACTACGTAACGATGTCATTGACACGACAGCTCAAAAACTGTTTCTTAAACACTTGTGCTGTAATGTAGTGTTAAACCCTCAAAAAGAGTATTAGTTTTTCATAGGGTATGTAGACTGTAAACAAAATCCAGTACAAGGGTAGTATAGGATCAATCCAAAGAGAAAATTGGCGCGAAACGAAATCAGCTTGACACATGCTTCTGTGCCATGGAACACACGGTGTTGTGCGAGCAGATGTGCCCGCGTAGTGGCGCACCCTCTCTCCCCAAAAAAAAGGGTCTTGTTCGTTCGTTACGTGTTACGCATGGCCTAAAGAAGGTGCCCCAGGACCATGATGGGCTTCTGATCCACGACCACTCTCGCAGGTCGCCATCGAGGGATACTCGTTTTGCGCGAAATACATTGGTGTACGCAACCATTACATTCGAGTACGCCCGCTCCTTCGAGAGCAGGACCTGTAAACTTCGCGCAAAAGCCGTTTATCCCTTGACGTCTTGACATGTCCTCAATTTTGTCCGTGCAATATAAAAGCGAGGCTATGATTCTTAATCAATAACTCACTCCGAAACTTCTAGTCGGAGTTCCAACATACCCCTTCTTCCCTAATCTCCAGAGGTTGACTCGAACTTGGACCAGGCTTTCACGTCGCTCGAAAAGAGATACATCTGAACCAGCCAGTTGAGATGACTTCAGAGTCCAACGAAGTATGCACTGGTCATGCTGAACCAGTTGAGCGGGTGACCCTTACTCCATCCCGTGGAGCGACAGGCAAAACGTACTTTCGGTGCTCCCGGCCATTGTATGAAAGATGTCAGTACTTTCGAATGGGCTCACCATCTATCGTAACAAATGCCAGAGTTCAGGGAAGTCTGAACTACAACGTCGCTCGTCCACATGGAGGCCCAGAGCCTAGTAACATACAACGACGGATCAACTTTGGCAGCAATGACCTCTTGGGTGATGACGCAAGCCCTGACAACATTCCTAATTGCCTCTGTGGCTCTGCAGCTGCACGGCGGACTGTTCGAAAGAAAGGGAGGAACACGGGAAAGAGGTTCTATGCATGTTCCAAGCCGGTTGGACAACAGTGTGGGTTTTTCGAATGGGATAATGGTCCGGTGAATGTAAATCAGGGACAGCAGAGTCAGGATACCTTTCAGGGGACGGACACTACACCGATGGAGCCTCCTAAGTGTCCATGTGGCCTTTCAGCTTCGGATTATATTGTGAAGAAGCAAGGAGCAAATCATGGTAGAAAGTTCTTTACCTGTTCAAAGCGAAGAGATCAGCGATGTCGGTATTTTCAATGGGCTGACGAACTTAGCAGAAAGCGATCAGCCAACATCTCCAACCAGGGTTCCTCTGAGCCGGTTCCATTGCAACCTGCTAAAAGGCGAAAACATGCTTCCACGGACGTTATCGATATGAAGATGGAGGAGATTGATAGTTTCAAGTTCATTCTGTACTCTACATTCTCACCGAGTCTGAAGGACGCCATCAAACAGTATAAAGGTTTAAGGATTGAAAAGTGCAATCAGTTGGGAGCAAAAGAGGTCATCATACCTTTAGAAAAGCTGAAGCATTTCGAGAGGTTTGTCAACACCAGTTTTGGAGCTGTTGTGAAGCGCGACATCAGCGATGATCTTTTGTATCGGATGATCAAGTTCTTCGAGAAAGAAAACGAAAGACAAAAATCCGATATCATTAAGACTCCACTTGATGAGATTCTTCCTCCTTTAGTGTGTGAAAAGCTTATGCAGTTTCAGTGGGAAGGGATACATTTTGCTATGAAACGGGGAGGCCGTTGTCTCATTGGAGATGATATGGGTCTTGGTAAAACCCTTCAGGCCATAGCCGTTGCCCGCATTTACATTAAGGATTGGCCACTTCTCATAATTTGCCCAAGTTCTGTACGACTAAACTGGAAAGAGGAGCTTTTGAATTGGTTGAACCGTGATCTAGATGAAGACGAAATCTTAGTGATGATGACCGGCAAGGATACCGAGAAACAGATACGCCGAGTGAACATTGTTTCCTACGATCTAGTGCGCAAAATCCCCAGAACAACTTTACCCAAATTCCGATTCATAGTTGCTGACGAATCTCACTATCTGAAATCAGGAACTGCGAAAAGAACTCAAGCGGTTGTTCCATTACTTAAGAACGCAAAGCGAGCTGTACTACTTTCTGGTACCCCGGCGTTATCAAGGCCAGTTGAGCTCTTCTCACAAGTCAATGCGATTGCACCGGAATTGTTCCCAGATTATCATCAGTACGTTCAACGCTATTGTAACGCTCACTACGCCTTTTTTGGGTATGACGTATCTGGTGCCTCCAATCTCCAAGAGCTTAACATACTTCTGAGAGGAAGTATCCTTATTAGAAGGAAGAAAGAAGATGTCTTAACACAGCTACCTGAGAAACAAAGACAAGTGATGTGGGTGCAGACAAAACCCAAGATAATGAAGGAGGTGAAGGTTGCTTCCAACAAGCTACATCAGACAAGAGCAGCCGCCAACGCAGCTACGAATGAGGCACAAGCGTTGTCACTGCGAATGGCAGTCAGAGCTGCGCAGAGCGAATTGTACTCACTAACTGGTACGGCAAAGTTAGATTCGGTGCTTGAGTTTTGCCGTGATACCTCCGAGTCAGGTTGCAAGTTTATCGTTTTTGCCCACCATGGCCTCGTCATGGATCCCATTCATGAGTACGTAACGCAGAAGCTTAAGCTTGATGCCATTCGTATAGACGGCAGCACAAAGCCGGATACCCGTCAATCTCTCTGCTCAAAATTTCAGAATGATCCAAGCTGCAAAGTGGCAGTACTATCAATAACCGCAGCCGGTGTTGGCATCACTCTAACCGAAGCAAAGGTAGTGCTCTTTGCCGAATTATATTGGAATCCGGGAACCCTCCTACAAGCCGAAGATCGGGCACATAGAATTGGTCAAAAGGATTGTGTACTCGTCAAGTATTTGTTAGCGAAGAACACCATAGATGAGTCTATGTGGGGAACGGTTCGTAAAAAGCTCCACGTGGTGGGTCACTCCCTAACGGGCGCTGCAGCGCGAATGGAGGTTGGTAAGGAACAAAATGAAAATGAAAACAAGCAGGGAGGCATTGAATCTTACTTTGAAGAAGTGGCGAAAGATGGTCGTCGAAGAGAAGTAGAGGACACGCAGGATGACATCGAAGAAATTTTCGATGGTGATCAAGCTGAGGATTCCGAGATTCCCCACTCGAGAACGGGAACACAGACTCAAGATCAGGGAAACGATGACGGCTCTAAGAACAAGCGAAGTTCCTCAACCATGTTCCCGACAAGAATGGATGAACTTCACCTTAGTTCGGGCGAAGTGACCTATCCTGCTGATTCCCACTACGACTGCGAGGCCGCCACGCGGAAGCGCATTGACGCCGATCGGGCACTCGCTGAAAAGTTACAAGCGGAGTTTAATAGGGAGATCTCATGACATGCGAGCCCGGTACATATCTATTTAGCTGACTCAGAGCGCATAGTTTGCACTTCAAACAGAGTTTCTTGCGCCTTTTCCGAGTTCGTCAATCTTGGACGACATCATCTTCCTTTTGTCGGGTGTGAATGCCGGCTTCTATGCGACGAGAAACGGCCATCCGCTTCAGGAACAAGTTCGAACCCTTTTTGCCCAGCTCGCTGATGCTCAAAAAGACGGGAGTTGTGTGACTTCGATGAAGTTAAGCAATCGACAATGCTTTCTATTTACTTGTACCCAAAATCTGATGAATACGATTGGTTATTGCGGATCACATTCCAAGTTTGGCCATGGTTTGTTGCATGGCTCCAAGGCACCATCCTAGTTCAAAATCGTTGATCTTCTCCATGACCAAAAGCGTGGTGCCGCTGTCCTCCGTAATGCCGTGCCCGTGTTCAAGGTGGAGAGCTATGAAAGCGAGGTCCAGACAGAGATCAGTAGCCACGCCCTGCGGAACCTCTGGATACTTAGATGTGACCTCTTCCACACTCATGGCGCAAATCTCCTCCCCTTTTTGTCTTATATCTCTCACTGTCAGTGTTGTATCAAGCCCGATTTCCACTGTTCTTCCGCGGTAGAAAGCAATAGCAACGTATTCGGGAATTGGTGGCGGCTGAGCTGAGCCATGATATGTGCAGAGATCGCACGAACACTGTCCCATAGATGGATCCATGAACTGCTCGTCAAGAAGTTTGCGACATGCCGTGTAATCGCCTTTGCCAGTCATGGAAAGCTTCTGGTCTTCTTCGAACGGAACTGGCACTTCCACAGTGCCGCCCGCGTTCAGACAAGGATTGTCTTGTAACAAACCCTTCTCTTGAAACATCTTCAGTGCTGTTGCACGACCTTTTTGTAAACCAAAACCCAGGTGAGAAGTAGTGTACAAATCAAGCTTCTCTCCCTTGAAGTCAAGATCTTCTTCAGAGGTAGAGCAATTGGATCCAGAGTTCAGAGCTTTGTCCCTCGGGACATACGCGACTTGAGACGAGCCGCCACCCATTTCGAGTGTACCGACAGTGTTGAAGGGTTCGCGGTCTAGAAGATAGTTGACTGTGATCCAGGAGTACACTCCTTCTTCATTACCAGACAAAATGGACGCCCACGAGTCGTCGTCGAATCGAAAGCCGGAAGACTTCAGGTACTTGCGGACTTCGTGCAATATTGAATTGGCCACCTCCTCACCGGCCATTCTCAAACCGGCAGTCGCACGTAGAACAATGGGTGTCTCAGGCTGCAGCGATATCGGAACGCGAGACTTGGCTCGCTGAATGAGCGGCTCCAACGAGAGTGCAGCGTCATTAGCATTCTCCTTGTATGCAGACAAGCCTGGTTTGATCGCATGAAAGTCCTCTCCAAGGATATCCAACTTTGAGGTAACTGGATGCTTCTGGAACTTAAAAGTGTGGATTCGAGAGCCAGTTGAACCAGCGTCAATCATTAATCCGTAGATATAGTCGGACGGGGAATACACGGAACGCAGCGCGGAAATCGCAAAGATGGTAAGAATGGCCGCCGCAACAAGCTTTACAAGACGGCCGCGTGTTGAACCTTGTGGGTATACACTGGGTCGACCGACCGGCTCGTACGACTTGCCGAACTTGGTAGCCATTGGAGCCTGAAAGCGACGCATACGGCTGGTTAGCAAATTAGAGACTGCTGCTCACGAAATGGGCCAGGGGTTTCTCCTTGTAAGAGTTACTAGGGCTTCGTGGTATTGGGGTTGCAAGGGGAAGAGGGAAGGTGCGAGCAGAAGGATGAAGACCGGTTGGAATTGCCTTGAGGTGTCGATGGGTGCAATGGTAGGGCTTGGATTAGAAGGGTAAAGCCAGGGATTGCATCGTCGAGCAGGCCATGACAGTGCGACAGAGCGCGTGCGACGTGCATCGCACAGGCGTTCCGGCGCCTCGTGCTGACATCGACGACGACAATGCACAATTCAAGTACAGTTGTGACAGTATGCGTTCTGTCGTCTGTCATGTCGTAGGGCAATATCCGCAGGGGAAAGGCGCGTGGATTCGGAGTGGTTCAGCACAAGGCC
>JASCIV010000414.1:0-20744 GCA_030374735.1 Gracilaria caudata
GGTGGGGACGGGGAGGGCGCGGACAGCGCGGGCGGCGGCGGGTGCAGTTTGCCGTCGTGGCCGATGTGGTGCTGCGTGCGGCAGTGTTTGTACAGCGCCTTGATGTACGACGCGTTGAAGTCCACGCGATACTGTTGATACGATATGATATTATTTTTTTTTGGGGGGGTCAGTTTTGTGCGCGCAAAGGAGTGTCCGAGAGAAAAAGGAGTGCGGCAAAGAACGTACGCGCAGCCAGCGGCGACAGACGGTGCACCACGCAAAGTCGCCGTTGGTGGAGGTGAGACGCATGACGGACCACACGTACGACGGCAGCTGCCCGACGCGCAGGTGCGGCGGCGGCATGAACAGGTCCTCGGGGTCCGGCGGCAGCGTGGGCGCGCCGTCGCGGCTGTGCATGGCGGCGGCGGCGGCGAGGCGCGCGCGCCGCGCGCGGGGCCGGCGACGGCGAACGGGCGGGGAGGGACGAGCGGGCGCAGCGCGGCGCTGCGCGCTCGCGCAAGGCGTTGGCGGGCGGGCGGGAGGGAGGGAGCGCTGGTCGGGCGGCCAACGCACCGTCTGTGACGGTGCTCACCAGAAGCGGCAGACGCGCTGCCACAGCGGCGCCGCCGCTCCGGCAGCCGCCGCACGCGCGCTTTGAGCGCGTCGCGCGGCCGCTGCCAGAGCGCCGCGCGACGCGCGGCGCGCCCCGCCGCGAGACGTTTGCGCGCACGCGCACGGCGCCTCGACTGGCGCGCGCGCGCCGCTGGAATGGCACGCACCCGCAGCAACAGCGGCTGCAGCAGCGCGCGATCCAATCGCGCAGCGGCCGCTGATCCGGTTTGCGCGCACGCAGCGCGCAGAATTTATGCGAAAATCAGCGCCGCCAAACCGGATCTGTCAAAACACGTGGACACGTCGCAGCGCGTGCCGCGCGCGCGCGCCGTGGAAGCTGCGCGCGTGTGGAACGCGCTGATTGGATGGCGCAGTTTTTGGGTGGCGCACAATAAATTTGTGTTGGGTGCGCTCCAATGGTTGCGCGGCGTGTGGCGGCGCGCGCAAATGCGCCATTACATGCGCGCCGCGCCAATTGCAAATTTGAGTTTCTGTTTTTTTGGCGCCAAAAACGTTTTTGGCGCGCGCGCGCGCGCAACGCAAACGGCGGCGCGGCGCGCGAGGCGCAATGGCCGGCGCGCCAGCGTTGCGCGTCGTCGCGCGAGCGCCACTTTTATGTGTGTGTGATGCTGTGGATGCGCCGTTCGTGCGCAGCCGCCGTCTTTCCTCCGTGCGCCGCTGTGTTCCGCAATGACGCACCCGGGGCAACGCCGCGTGCATGCGCCACGCCCATCTGCATCCGCCGCGCCGCGCCGCGTCAAGCCTCTGCCTCTGCCTCTGCCTCCGCCGCCGCCGCCGCCGCCGTCGTCGTCGTCGTCGTCGTCGTCGCCGCCCCAACGCGCCGAGCATGAGCAGCACGATCGCATCGAGCCGCACGAGCGCGCGTCGTCGCATCTGTCGCAGCCGCCGTTCTCCAAAAACCTGCGCTGGACCGCCGTCACGCTGGTGCGCGCGCTGCTATGCGCGTCGCCGCCCGTGCGCGCCAGCGCGCTGGTGGCCGATCAGGTGGCCGCCGCCGCGCTGCGCGACATGCGCGCGCGCTTCCCGCAGCGCGATCTGCACGCGGTGCAGCGCAACGCGCGCCGGCGCGTGTACGACGCGGTGAAGGTGATGAGTGCGGTGGGCACCATTCACAAGTTTGGCAAGAAGCTCAAGTGGCTGGGCGTGCAACACCTGCTGGCGGACGCGCCGCAGCTGCGCTCGTTGCTGGCCACCAAGCGCGCCGCGCTGGCGCGCAAGCGCGTGGCGCTGCAACGCGCAATGCGCGCGGTGGCGCACTTTCGAATGTTTCTGGCGCAGCGCGCAAAACGCGCGCGGCGCAATGGCGGTGGTGGTGGTGGTGGCGGTGGTGGCGGTGGCGCGGCGGTGGAGGAGGAGCGAAGCGGTGAGCGCTTGTACTTTCCGTTTGTGTTGCTGAGATGCGACCAGCACGCGCAGCTGCGTTGGTCGCCGGATGCGCGCCGCGTTGTGGTGCGCATGCGCTCGCCGTTTGCGCTGTTCTCGGAGACGGACGTGATGGCCATGCTGCACGCGCTGGCGTACCCCGCGCACGCGCGCTGTGAACGCGCTCCACAACCGCTGCGGCCTGGCCGGTGCGCGCGCGATGGCGATGAGCATGAGGATGGCGATGGCGATGGCGAGCGCGATGGCGCTCGCACTGGCGCTGGTGCGCAGAAGGCGCTCATCATGATGCGCCTGCGCGACCATGTGGCGCAACTCAGGCATGCGCCTGCGGCACCGCCAGCGCCAGCGCCAGCGCGCGAGCGTCTGCCGCCGAGAAAGCGCGCGCGCCACGCGCAGGCTGCATCCGCCCGCGCCCGCTCCGTCACGCTGCGTCTGCGCGTGCGACAGCGCACGGCCCACCACAGCGCCGGTGATGATGATGATGATGAGCAACACTCGGGCAGCTCCGGCGACTCGTGCAGCTCCGACTCGTGCCGCTCCGACTCGTGCCGCTCCGAGCGCTCCTCGTCGCCGCGGCGCGCTCAAAAGCAGCCGCTGCGCGCTCAAAAGCAGCCGCTGCGCGCAGAGCAGCCACAGCGTGGCCATGCACGTTTGCCGATTGACCGCCGCTCCATCTGGGCGGCCATTGTGCACGACGTTGCCGCCAACAGTTCTTCCTCGGCGCGCAACAAGCGCGCCGCCGCCCACATGAAACGCCAGCGCGATGTGCGTCGTCGCGCGCCGCCACGCGCGCGTCGAGCGCCTGATGCGGCCAACGCCAGCGTCATGGAACTCATGGAACGGCAACTGCTGCAATCCATGCACGACGCGCAACGCAACCAACAGCAGCAAACACCGCCGTCGCGGTCGCCGCCGCCGTCGCCGCCGCCGCCGCACGTGGATCTGTTGTGCTATGAGCAGCTGGATCTGGAGTCGCTGCCGGATGTCACCGACCAGCAACGCGTGGTTCGCATGGCGTCGCCGCCTCTGCCGCCGTTGAGCGACGGCGCCGAGTTCGCTCACGAGCCGCTTCTTGGCGGCGGCGGCGGCGGCGGCGGCGGCTCGGATGCGCTGCGCTTTGATGCGGGCGCGGAGGAACACGAGCAACTGTCGGACCTGGACATGGACATGGACTCGGAGCCGTGTCTTTCGGACTGCGCGCCGTAGAGCGCGGCCGTTTTTCGAGCTGTTAATAGTCACACGCGATCCGTCTCGGCACGCTGTCGCCCAACCTTCTGCCCCCGCCGCGGCAACACTCGCGCCACTGGTGAAGCGCAGGCGAACAGCGACACGCCTTTTTGCTTCCTGCGCGCTGCCGTCATCATGATGGTGTTCTTTGCACCAAGCCATGCACACACAAGTGCGTGTTGCCCGCCGTGTGTGCGCGCGCTCTGGCGCTGACTGCTACGGCGTTCGCAAGCTGCAGGTGGGTGGAGAAGCATTTCAACGCCACAAACCACCACGCAAGAGTGCTTTTGTGGCCTTTGTATTTTACTAAAAGAGCCACACACAAGAGCACATCTCTGTCCCCGCCCGTCGCCAGTCGCTTGCAAAACTACGCTATTACACGCTTCGCGCAACCGCACTATGCCATCATCATCATCATCGTCACCACCAACTTGTTCAGTGTGTAAATGTACAACGTACAAACCGTTCAAAAACTTTCAATTGCCAGCTTTTATGTGCCATTCTCCATGGCGGGAGCGTGTTCAGTCTTTCGTTTCTGCCGTGCTTGTCTCACCCTCTTGGGCCCCGGCGTCCTCGGTCGACGCCTCTTTATCGACGCAAACTGCCGAGCTTTCACAGACTGCGGCGTCGTGCGCTCACTCGCCGCTGGCAGCGTGCCGCTCAGCGTGCGCTGCACGCCGTTGGGTGAAGCTTTGACGCGCGTTTTCTCACCGTCATTGTGGTCTTGCATCACTTCATCCACGTCATTACTGTTCGCAGCGTTCCCTTCGCTTCCTTCATCGCGTTCGTGTGCTTCTGCCTCTGCCTCTGCCTCTGCCTCTGCATCTGCATCTGCTTCATCTTCCATCTGATCGTCTCCGCTCGTACTCTCTTCGTCACTGGACAGCAAGCCATCCAACACGTCCTGCGCACCCTGCGCACGCTCAGTTTGCATCGCATCAGCATCAGCATCAGCATCAGCATCCTCCTCCTGCTTGCGCTGGCGTTTCTTGTTCCGCTTTTCCATTCGTTCCTGCTTTTGCTTCTGCTTCTGCTGCGCCTCCTCCAACCTGCGCTTGTACCTCTTTCCGTTTGTGTGATTCAGCAGCACATCTCTCTGACGAGGCAGCGTCTTGTTGGTCAACGTGCAGTACAAAAAGTGCTTTTCGTCGCGCTGTTTGTGCGGCACAATGTACGGCACATGCTGCTCAAAGTCATACGCGTCGTTTTTCTTTCTGGCCACTCCTCGCCGATACGCTCTGCCAGTTGCGTACGATTGCAGCGTGTTCCAGTCCACGTGGGGGGGGAACTCCATGCCGCTGTGCGTGAATTGCAGCTTCCCGCTGGGAAGCAGCTTTGTGGTGCCCGCATGCTGCTCCGCATACCTCACGGCATCGGACTTGTCCGCCATGTCAGCTGTTGTACCCCGCACGCGCGATACCCAATCTCGTTTGTACGTTGATCCAAGCGGCCCGCTCGCGTTGAAGACGGGGCCGGCGATCGAAGCGCTCCAAACTGCAAAAGTAAGAAAAAAGGGCGCGAATCGCATTGGCTGCTTTTGGCCACCTTTCGTCCAAAATCGACAAAAGCCGCGCATCATTCCGCACGTCTGCGAACTGCAGCAGATATACCTTCGGTAAGATACGATTGATCTTCAAAACGCCAACACCCCCCGCTGCGCGCTACAAGGGTACGAAGGGTACCTTCCAGCAGCAACGTTGCATCGGCTCACTCTTCCCGTAACAACAGCTCCCGAACCAGCATTACTGTCTTGGAGTCAGCTTCGTCCCGGTGCCAGATGCGGTTCGTGCTCCCTAATCAACTTCACGCTGGTTTGCTTCTCGGCGACTCATAGAAACACAGCGGCCTGCGAACGCGCGCTGAACAACTCCCAACCACAATGACCGTATCCCATACAGCTGCGATGGATCGCCTGTTGCCCGTTGTCAACAAACTTCACAACATATTTCAAAGATGCGGTCTGGCCGATCCAATCGACCTGCCGCAGATCGTCGTGGTCGGGTCGCAGTCATCCGGGAAGAGCTCCGTGCTGGAGTCCATTGTGGGCTTCGACTTTCTTCCCCGCGGGTCGGGCGTCGTCACGCGCAGTCCCATCCTTATTCAACTCAACAAGGTGATATCAACAACCGCAAACGGCGCCTCTCAGCGCTGGGTGGAATTCCTGCATGCGCCGGACAAGAGATTTGAGACGGAGGAACAGATTCAGACTGAGATCATCGCTGAAACGGAGCGTGTGGCGGGAAAGAACAAGAAGCTCACGCCCACCGCCATGATCATGAAAGTGTATTCCACAGAGGTGGTTGACCTGACGCTCATCGACTTGCCCGGTCTCACCAAGGTTCCAGTGGGCGATCAGCCACCAGACATTGAAAAGCTCGTGCGCGCCATGATTTATTCGTACATTGAGAAGGCGAACACCATCATCCTGGCGGTGCATCCGGCCAACACCGATCTTGCCACATCCGATGCTCTGCAAATGGCGCGACGCGTCGATCCTCAGGGGCTCAGAACTCTGGGTGTCATTACGAAACTTGACCTCATGGACGCGGGTACCAACGCGCTGGACATGCTCCTTGGACGCGTGATTCCGCTCCGCCGCGGTTATGTTGGCGTCGTGAACAGATCTCAAGCTGACTTGGACACCAAAACCACAGTGGTCAAATCCAGAGCTGCAGAGAAGGCCTTCTTCCAAAGTCATCCGGTTTATGCGCCGTACGCCGCCAAAATGGGTTCGCAGTATCTCGCCGAAATGTTGAGCACCATGTTAATGGAGCACATCCGACAGGTTCTGCCATCCATTCGAGCCAAACTAACCACACAGCTTGCGGATGTAAGAGAACAGCTGGCCTCCCTCGGTCCAGAACTGGTGGGGGGCGATGATTCGAGTGGAGCTCTTCTGCACCTTCTGACAAACTACGCTTCTAGCTTTGCAGACGCCATTGACGGTCGCCCAAAGGCGCCCATTGCCACGAGCGAGCTTGCAGGTGGTGCTCGCATCAGCTTTATCTTCCATGATCGATTTGGCAGAGAACTGGACACCATGGACCCTTTCGATTCATTGGGACCCGACGAGATCAGGACCGCTTTACGAAATGCGACTGGTCATCGCACTCCCTTGTTCATTCCAGAGTCCGCGTTCGAAATGCTTGTGAAGCGCCAAATCCGCATGTTCCTGGAACCTGCGTTGGCTTGCGTCGATATGGTGTACGATGAACTCACGCGCTTAGCAGAAGTCGTTGAGAGCCCCGAGTTGGCTAGATTTCATCGTCTTCGTATCGAAGTTTCTGAGATCACTTTGAAGCTGCTGCGAGAGCGAAAGTCACCTACTATAGAAATGATTCACAACCTGGTTGAGATGGAGATGAGCTACATAAACACATGGCATCCAGATTTTGTAGGCGGCAAGCGAGCGTTGGCAGCTATTGTAGAACACGCCATGACGGCCAGAGCACCGACGTCGGTATCGGATACTACTGCAAATGATGTTGGTCTGCTTGGGGCAAATAAAGGATCAAGGTATGGTCATCGTGAAGTCCATCAAGATGCTTGGGTGGAAAAGAACTTGTTAGGGCAGCAGTCTAACAGCGGCCACACTCGCATCACATCGAATGATGTTTCAAATGACGCCAGTCGTGGTCCTGATCCCTATTTTGCCACAGGTAGAAGAAGAGGGCGCACTGAGGCAACTGTGGGAAGAGGATTGCAAGACAGTTTTGCACTAGCAGAGTTTCGGAGCGGCTCTGCATCCGGACAGGGTCGAATTTCGAGAGTTGAAGCGTTCTCGGATGATGAAAGGCAGGAGCTTGAGATCTTGCGCACGTTGCTGGAGAGCTACTTCAATATCGTAAGAAAGAGACTACAAGATATGGTGCCTAAAGCGATCATTACATTTTTGGTCAACAAATCGAAAGACTCATTGCAGTCTGTACTAGTTAAGAAGCTGTACAAGCCAAATGCTCTCGAAAGGTTAATGGTCGAATCTCCAGAAACCACGCAGAGGCGAAAGGATATGAAAGCAGTCGAAGCGTTGTTGGAGCAGGCCTTAAGTGAAGTTAACGAGATACGAGATGTACACTAAACATGACCAAAAGAACCAAAACCATCATCTCCGTGCCCCCACTACATGGAGAGAAAAGAAACGACGGTTCTGAAAAAGTGCCAGGCGATCACCTCCACAGATCAATTGAGCCTCCAGCAAGTAGTACAAGAGCGTGCTGTGCGTTAAAACGACCTCTACATTGGTGCAGTATCAGTCCCTACGCGCTTGGATGACGATGACGATCTGCGTTCCCTTTCCGACGAAAGCTTGTACTCGCTAAGGTCGACATCAATCTGCGCAACTTCAAAATGCGCAGCTAATCGCTCCTGGATTGTCCGAGGCTGAGCCAAGAAGGAGAAAAGATGATTAAAAGCTATGCAGATTGTGCAGAAGCAGAAGCTTCCTCTTTCGAACGAGGATGGACGACTTCATCGATCAAACCGAACTGATTGGCTTCTTCAGAGGACATGAAATGATCCCTCTCCATTCTAGTCTCTATTTCCTTTAGGGACCTCCCCGTATGCTTGACGTATATGCCGTTCAAACGCTTCCGCAAGTTGAGTATTTCTGTGGCGTGAATGGCGATGTCACTAGCCTGCCCTTGTGCTCCGCCACTAGGTTGATGGATCATCACGCGGGCATTTGGAAGGGCTCGACGCTCGCCAGGAGTACCAGCCGCGAGCAGAAGCGATGCCATCGAACAAGCTTGTCCCACGCAGAGAGTGGCGATATCAGGGGCTATGTACTGCATGGTATCGTAAATGGCGAGTCCCGCGGTTACCACTCCGCCAGGAGAATTGATGTACATGGATATAGTTCTTGACGGATTCTCGGCCTCCAGAAAGAGCAATTGAGCGACGACCAAGGAAGCCATGGAGTCATTGATGGGTCCATTGAGGCAAACTATGTGTTCCTTGAGAAGACGAGAGTAAATATCAAACACTCGCTCGCCTCGTGGAGTCTGCTCGAGGACCATTGGCACGAGAGTGGAAAAGGCAGCATAGCGACCGGGCTGTGCGTAGATTGAGTTCAATGCGCTGCTGCTTGCCAAGCGAGGGCTTCGGGCTGCCCACGAGAACGATGCTCGTCGAGAAGCATTCAAGATCAGTCGCATCATCGCGGTTGTGCGGTAAAGCTGGCTGCGTTCTTACCGATGGCGAGCGCAAACGTCAAAAGTGGCCAACCGCGTCAACTCGACAACGCGCGCCTTCTTTCGTTCGGACACGGCGCATGGAAGTCCGAAAAATGCGAATTTCTCAGTACTGTAAGACAGCGCGTTCGCAATCAGCATGGGGTCCGATCTCAGGTGTTCATGAACCAATTAAGACGCTACCAAGGGTAAGAGGGCTGTCCATCTCTCACCGGCGGAGACGGCCCGTGTGGGGGAGAAGAACTTGGCAAGGCATCATGACGGAGCGCTTTGTCCACGTCTCCCAAACCTTGCGCCTCCATGGATGTTGAATGTTGATGCAAGTAATGGGTGCGCCATCGATGTCGCATTGTGCGTCGTACTTGCAACGCAAGAGTTGTTCCGCTTAGCGCGCCGCTGCCGCCGTCTTGTACGCTTTCGATGGAAGGTAAGAGCAGCATATGATGCTGGTTCTTCTCTGCGCTGAAGACTGTGACAGCAATGCTAATCGGCTCTACCCGTGGACAACCCGCGCCTGCTGTATGAGGTGCAATCGATCCTGCTGATCATACGGAACGTCAGTGTGGTATGGGAATCGCATTTCCCAAATGCCCATCCTTGTTGCAACTGGATGCACACGGTTGCGTCCGGAGCGTGTAAAGAGAGTCGCGCAGTTCGTCGACCATTACGTGATTGACGAAGTCGTGCGGGGGAACGTGGCATACCGAGAAGATCCCTCGTTGTCAGCCTAAAGAGCTCTACGTCATAACCAACAAGGTGTAACCTGCTGGTCACTAAGCGTTTCCGTTTGCCTTGTTGGCAGCAAATCTCGGCTGCGAATGCATGACAACTGGACTGCGCGTGTACCAACGGTACTGGCGTGAACAGAAGAACGGAGGGGAAAGCCCAGCAGTTGAATTCCCAATGTAAGGGTGGCCTGCAACGCGGACTCTTCAAGCATGCTTGCAGATCTCTACGTCTCTTTTCGAGCACTGCAGTGGATATGAACCTGTACCCCACGCCCACCACACCCACCGCCCCAGACGCAATGACAGGAGCCTCGCCGACTCCACCGCCCACCGACCCGTACGCAGTGCCGGGCATGTCGCCGTCTGCACCGCCAACCGATCCGTACGCAATGCAGGGTATCCCGCCGCCGACCGCGCCGCCCGCAGCGCCAGGCTACCAGCCTCATCCGCCGCAAGCGTCGTACTCGCCGCCGCCTCCACAGCCGCCGCCTCCATCGACAGCGCAGGGGCCGACGAAGCCGGACCCGGTGGCCTCGGCGCCGGGCACAGACGCACAGAAGCCGTCACAGCCGGTTTACTACGCTCCGCCGCCCTCAAATCTCAATCACAAGCCTGCTGTGCTCACCTGCCCGCAGTGTCAACACCGCGGACCGTCAACCGTGACGTCGGATAACTGCACTGCAGTCAACTGGATATGTACGTATTTCTCATGTCTCGCCACGTCATCTAATGACGGCATCAGCTGACCTCAACACTCTCTTTGACCGCCTTGCATCGTTTTCTTGCGCAGGTACTCTTGCTTTCTGCCTCTGCTGTTTCTTCTGCGTTCCGGCTACCGCCAAGCATACTCATACCTGCTCCAAATGCGGTGGCTATCTTGGCTCAAACAACATCTTCTAGATCGCCCACGTCCTTGCGCCCGGGGCACTTTTCGTTTGTAGAGCCCGTGCAACTATGCGTTCGTTTCCACTACTTGCACGTGGACATGTAGCTCATGTAATACATCCTCGTTGAAAAGGCTTGAAACACAGTCATCTATTTACGACTGACGTTTGCAGGGAATGGTTCTGACTTTGCCTTTGCTTCGAGAATGTGAATCCGTTAACTCTTCGAAGCCAATTCAGTTCATGGTCCCTCGCTCGCGATCTGAACTGTGTTCCCTCGCATTCGCATTCACAAATTGGCACACTTTGTATCTTTGATATCGTTTACCGCCGGCGTTGTGACTCTCACGTGAGCATTAAACGATATTAATACTTCAGCATAAAATGTTTTTTTTTTTTTTTATCTTCAGACGTAGAGACGTGGCACAGTGCTTCACGCTGGTGATCACGCAAATCACCCTTGCGCACCCTCTCGCGCCTCGCACACCGCTGCAAACTGTGCGATGCTCTTCAACGCGAGCTTCAGGTTGTCCGAGTCCAAAGCCACCCTCAGCTGCGCTACGACCACGCGCTTGTCCAAAGATAAGATGCTGTTTTCTGTGGCGCGCACGTTCTAGCGTGCGAACACCGCTGCCAGCACAAAGTTCATGCCCTTGAATGCAGCAAGCACAGCTGACTCAGATCCCCAAGGGGCACGGCGTCATTTACACCCGTTTGCTTACGCCTACCATCACCATCGAAGCCGTCTTCTACAGCGCCACTGTTCTGTTGTCCACGTCCCGCACCAGATGCAGTAACGCAGCATATATTCATCACCTTTAACTCCACGCAAATTATAATGTCAGGTGACCTCAAAAAGTTTAATAGACACATCAGCTTGGTTCCATATTACTTACTGAGGTACATGGTTTGTTTCATTCTATTGTGTAGCTCAACCAGCTGAGCTGAGCTTTAGGGGCGTTCTACGACTTCATTCTGTTCTGACAAAAAGAAACAACGCCGCTTGTTTCATGTCTGTGGGAGCGTCCTAAAACCCGTAAGAAGGAGTGGTTTAGAAATTTGAGCCAAGTTTTGTTTGGACGCGTTCTAAAACCATACATATACAGAAAAGGAATGAACCCCTATTTCTCGATGCTATCAGTTTACTCTATTCAATGCGAAGTAATTCGGGAGTTTGTTGAAGACGTGCGGCTCAAGTACGGAAAAAAACCTTTTGGTTTCACGACCCAGAAGCACATTCTCTTAAAGTTTTTGTCCATTCCAAAAGCACAAACCAAAAAGTCTCTTTCAACCCCTAAAAAGCCTTTTAAAAAGAAGATAGTGTCTGCTGACGCCAGCTTTGTAATTAGTCCACCGATCCGTACGGAATCCATGCAATAAATGTTCTCCATTTAGAAAAATGTAACTTGCTTTTGAAATAAGGCAGTGTTCGCAACCAGTCGCTGTTTCATTTAAAACGTTCGATTCGAACAACTTACGTCGGGAGTCCTAAAAGTTTTGTAAGTCATATTTACAAAGAGTAATTGCTTTTGACGAGCGCAAAGCGCGCGTCTCAAACCCCACTTAATCTACAAAGGTAGTTGAAAGATGTTGAATTGCCAAAAGTTTGATGCGACTTAAGAAGGTTTTTTCGTACACCTATAGAATTATCCGTACAATATGCTTTCTATGGCCACTGTTTTCTATAGTTTAAGCCAGCTCTTTGATTGGTTTGTCTTAAAAGAGACTCTTTACCTGGTTTTACACCTCGAAAAATAATTTTGGTACAGATCAAGACTAATCGTGTAGGAATACTTCTTTTAACTTTCGCTTCGTTGTAAGGACAAAAAGACACGTTGACTGCACGACGACTTTCTTCGCACTCAAACGCATACGATTAACCGTTTTTGCCGTTAAAAAACTGCCGACAAACTGCAGTTAATTACATCTTCGTAACATATTGTGAGTTCTTTTTGAACTATTTGCTGTGGGAGGTTAATGAGCCCAAAACCCCCATTTCACATGCAATAAGCCAATTTTTGCTAAAAGCACATTCTTTAACTTTTCTCGCATAATGCATGATACTTGTTGACGTCATATTCGTTAGTAAAGAAAATGACGCGGGCGGTTACAACCCAGAAGAGAATGTGAATGCAAGGGGGTACCAGCCTAAAAAGACAAAACAAATTAACGTAGCAGCCCTTTTATAAAATAGACGAAACAGCCACAAGATAGATGGGAGCCCCTCACAAAAGGACAGAAACAAGAAGAATCAAACGAGGAAATGGCTCGGCGTTTTATGCCGACCGCCAACACAAATAGAAGATTTGGGGCCATAAGACCACGACAAACACACGCTGTCCGCAGAAAAATAGACGGGCAGGGCTAAAGAGGTAGAACCTGCAGCCAATGTCTAAAAAGCAAGCGGAATAGCAACAAGAAAAGAACCAGTGCAATGCACAATACTTTCCACGTCCGTCCAGGAGAGCAAAGACGAAAAGATGGTCGCCATGTACTGATGAGCCCAATGGAGGGCAGCACAAGGCACCCGTGTAGAGAATGACGGGATACCGGGCCGTCGGGAAGACGAAAAAGTAGAGGAAAAAATTGGCGACGACCGCGCCGAGGGATGATGGTGGGTGCCAATTTAGAATATTGACGACGGGAAAAGAGAGCACAGTTGGTAGGCAAAGGGTGGAGGGAAGGATCGGCAGCGGAAAATGGTCTAACGGAGTTGAGTTCACGGCGGAAGCTCGGACTCGGGGATTCATATACACATTCACAATGCTTTGGGTACCCTAAGTTGTATGCTGAATATCGGCTTCCACCAAATACCCTATTCTGCTCACCATATTCCATCCTATCTTTTAATGTCTCCGTACGGTCTTTCGTTATGTCTGTTCATAGTTGGTCCTTGATAACCTGGTATTCCCATTAATTGGGATATTATCCATGTTAACATGTCGTCTTTTTTTTACAGATCTTTCGTCACGCATTGGGGGCCATCATAGCACTACTAGATTAGCATGGGTGTATTGGTGCGTGCCTGCAAGTCATAACGGCCATATAATTCGATATATATACCACCAAAGCCTCCGAAACCTTCCGAGCTTCCAAGTCCTGACGATCACTTCCTATCTTTCCTCTGATTGACCATCTTCGAATGATTTCGACTGCTAAAAAAGTTCTCGCCAACGTTACCGATGACGATACTGATCATTCTGACGTTCCAGCCGCAAAATGAACATGCGTAATTGAACACGAAGCTAAAAAAAATCACTGAGGATACGATTCAGTGTGAAGAGAAAGCCATGCTCGCAGACGAGGACGACGATGCCTCCGAAGAACGTACAGAAGCCAAGCTGTTCGCTTGTGAAGAAGCGCTCTATGACTTCATGTTTGAGCGTGGAGTGTCTCTTGACGAGTTGACGGAAAACTTGAAAGAGCTACCGGAACCATTCGTGCGCGGGATTGGGGTGGGCTTAGCGCTTTCGATGATGGTGCTTCGGTCGCCCTCTCACGCCCGTGCTCTCCATATCGTGCACAACGCAGTGAAAGCTACACTCTCCCTCGACTGATGATGCTCTGCCTTTCGTGCTGCGACTTCTCCATCGGTTCCTTTGCAAACCGTCTGCTCCTGCCTTACATCCTACATCAATCCTAGCTTTGAATAAACCATCTGCCTTGCGTTCCTTGCGTCACTTTTTCTTAGTGCCTTGGCTCTACCGGGTGGCGTGCGCGTGCGAAACGCTCCAAAGTACCAGCGAGATATAACGACACGACATCACAGCAAGACTTCGGCATGCAAAGTCAAACCCGAGCAAGGGCAGTAACCATCATGAGTGATAACGATAATCCTAATCAGTCCCGTCCTTCCAGAATACGTATCCGTTCGTAGTAGTTGCAGCGACTAGGCCAACAGCACCATTTACAACGACTTGTTCCCATGTCAGCAATCGCGATGCGCGCGGCAGCCTCATGTGTACATCATGACCAACCTGCGCCGCGAAGCGCCATGACGCGCACGGTAACAACGGAGACAGCAGCACCTTCCGTGACAATACGTAGCGATAGCGACGGCAGCAACGACCACAACAGCGAACAGGAGCGAACGGGTACTTTGGCTGCGTCGTGACGGTTGCGACGGAGGAAGGTTGTTGGTGAACCATTCGGCGGCTGGGAGATGATAAACACGCAAACAAAACCGAAAACCCTAATGCCATCAAAGCAAACTCGCGCGCACGTTCCACCCCTTCAGTATGTGCCCGCCAGGGATATATCTGCCTTCACAATACTGCTGTAGAAGACATTATTTTCTCAAAGATTAGATATTTCGCAATTTGATGCTAGTTCTAAACTATGAAACAGGAGGTATAGGCATCAACGAGTCTAGCAAAGACTGATTGAGGAAGAGATCGACTTAATCCTCAAATAATGTATCATTTCGTAGAAATCACGTCAGTTTCTTGTGAATACCGTTATGTTCTCATGTACTCGATTGCTTTTTCTACCTGGTTGCGCATTTGACTGGCTTTCAAAATTTCAAAGATCTAGCGCCTTGTCTCAAAATTGTTAGATGGCCTGTGACCACCAGTTTAGAGCAAAAACACCAAGCGGGTGGTGACAACCGACGTGCTCAAGACTACCAGTCTAAAAGGCCAAAGCAAACCCATAAGTGTAGCTTAATGAGTTTTAAAGAAAACTAATCTAAAAGAGCCGACCTGTGCCCGCAGTAACTACATGTTGAAAGTTAACAAATACAGAAAAAAGGAAAAAACCCTAAAACAATCAAAACATATACCCAAAGATAACCAACGGCAAAACTGAACCACAGCAGTCCAAGGAAAAACCAATAATGAGCACAAGAATAAGATATACAAAGTTTTTATGATCCGGGTCCTAGTAGTGATCTCGAAAATTTGAAAATAACCAGATTAAGTCCTACATGCAAGACAACCCTTTACGTCTGATACACAGCTGCAACAAGACTGCGAAAGAAGCAAGCCCACTCCAAGGACAATCCGACGAAGAACTGAATAAACGGAGTAGTTCATGTTCCAGAACAACGACACGACTTGAAAGATGCTGAGAATGTCCCAGATGGTAAGAGGTCAGGAAAACGGTGGGTAGCCCAATCAAAACAGAACGTGACGGTTTAGAACTACAACGAACCAATTAACCAAATGAAGAAGACTGAAAAACTAGACAGCTACAATCAATAACAAACGGGAGGGTAGGAAATGTAGTGCAACGGAAAAGACTCCAAAATACCACGAAGACGTTCAAGATCTACCCCTCACTGAGGTACACAGCGACGGAGCCTCTCCCGACGTACACGACGAAGTCGGGTAGTAAAGCTGAGGTACGCCCTCACGACAAGGGGGACGGTGTAAAAACAGGATGTGCAACACGGTAGATATCCACAATGTGTGTATATGGTCCTCCACGAGGGTAGGATATCCCACGTAGTGGTGAGTGCGACGTGTCCTTTGGGGGTGCGGAGAACCGGAGGTAAACCACGAAAGAAACCCAAAGATGGGGACAGAATATCCACGAGACTGGCGGAAAACATCAAGAATGAGAACGAACCCCGTGCAGGGGCGCGTACAGGGTGAGCACCAGGGAGAAACGGGGAGATTATGAACAGTGACTCTAAACAGGCCAATGGTGATGAAAGTCCCGATACCGGGCGCACACACTCCAAAGAAGGTCAGCAACATGCCCAAGGCGGAAGCTATCAGAGCAATACCAACTATATTTTAGTCGGGAACCCCTTGTTTGGGGAGGTCTACTTGGTGGCGATGGCCCATGGCCGAGCCACTGTATAGTGCAGTAAACTCCCTACACCATGTGTATATTTTCTAGATTACGAGCAATGCTGTGCCAATCATCTACTGCAACTGTGATACACGTGGACCACTCACACCCATATTGGGGCTGCGTTGCGTCCACCAGCACACCCGATAGGGGGTCCACCATATGCCTCCGGTGGCATAATAGAGAGCACCGTCCAAGCGGGCAAAATCCGTAAGTAGGTGAAAACGGCCCTGAGAGAAGATGCACTTTTAGGTGAAAACTAAAAATATTCGCAACAGTGCAGAACAAGCCCATTGTAGGGCAGTACTGTGCGATGTGCAGGTGTCGGGGCGGGAGACCAAGCCGCCCGACAAGAAAAAATAGGAAGAGAAAGGAAAAAAGGTTGGTCGCAAGGATGCACGGACTGTGGTAAAGGAAGGAGGGGTTTGCCGAGGGAGGGGAGAGGTCTGCCCAAGTTGAGTTCGCGCTGACGCCGATATCTCGGGGGTTTATATACAACTTTCTTAAACTGAATGCATTCTAATTGTGCATCGTATAAAAGCTAATAACTTTCCGTAGACTAGGGTAATATATTCCTAGATATGCATCGTCACGAGAAAAGGAGGAGACATCCTATCCGACCCGGGCTTACCATCGTATAACAGGTTTTCTATATGATTCACTGTGGTGCCGTCCATAAATACGGTGATTGGAGGCATGTTGCGTGAATGAGCGGCGAGGGCTGACGTGCATAACAGTGAATTAAATTGCAACGGGCTGGTCGTGACTCGTGATGTCCTCCCGAAGCGGCCTCCGAAACAATTTGCGTGGACAGCCGTAGTCCTTGTTCACGCATGTAAGACGAAGCGCAACCGATTCATTCCTGAACGTGAGACTGCGCGCGTTACTCTGAATGTGTGCACGAGCGGCCGGCAAACTGTAACACCTCATATTCGCGCCCATGCACAGTACTCCTCGACATGCACGCAGTAAACGCGCGTGGCATTCTCGATATGCACGCGGCAAACGCGCCTCATTCATCATGGATGTGCGGTGTTTGTCCTTCCAGCGCGTTCCCAATGACATATAGCTAACTCAGTGTTCCTACCAACCGCGCTCCTCACTTCTTCTAAAAGCGCGGGACAACTTCTTTCCTCGTGCACGCTAAGCGGCGCGCAACCAAAACACTCATTAGCACGGTGAAGGCAAGAAGTGTAGTGCAAATCGCCCAACGGTAGGGTCTGTGGTGATGCCATTCATATGGTCGTGATCGGTTCCCGGTCGGGTTTTCCGTATTATGACGAGCTATCCGTTGAGTTATTGCTATTTAGCCCGTACTAGGGACACGCCTTTAGAGGTTACAGTGCACAGTCACACGTGTGTGCGGATGGCCGCAAGTGCGGATGCGCCGTGTCAAGCCCCGGTGGTTAGACACGTGTAGTGCAGTGGCCGGCAGTGCCGGATGACTTAGATATTTTCTTGATATTTTCACTAGCCGTATATATAGCGGCAGGACTCCTGCCATTGTACGGGAAAGTAAACCTCCAAGGAGGACTTGGCTCTGACTGTCGCAGCCTGCGCACGATTCTGCCTCATCCCGAGGAACATCGCCGTAGATACGGATTAGTCACCCAGCCTCTACCATCGAGGAGTTGCTACACCGTCGTTACGGCCCATTGTTTTTATTATTCTTTGTTTTTTCCCGTCGTACGGCTTCGCTACTTCGGACTGATATTCAGGATTGGCCCGGTTGCCCAGAGACATTTCCCGTTATCACGATTCAGTGCTCCGCATGTGCGGCTCGTTATTGTGATTTTTCGATCTCGACCGTTCGACACGGATATCGCTGGACGCATCGCACCGCCCGACACCGTCAGCTACATTGCTGATTCTACGCCGTTTCACATCCGGTTGCGTCGCAAGACAGGGTCACCCGGACTTACACCCGGCTCGTGTTGACCTTACTGGAGGGCTCCGTCTCTTACCTACTCCTCTAGGAAGCAAGGCTGGACACCTTGGGGTGCTACTTCCGCAAGGCGGCTTTCGTCTCCGCCACATCGGTGGTTTTGCACCACAAGAAGTCCCATTTACTTTGCCCGAACGACGCTCAAAAATGCTCCATCTGTACAGTAGTGGCACAACATCTTTGCTGTGCCCACGACGTCATGCAACACCAATTCATGCACGCCATAGTGGCCAGGGACACATATTCTAAATGTGCACCATGACATGAGCGCCTTACACAGATCAATCCTCTCGCAGAACCAGCGCCACAAGCAGAAAGACACAAGAAGACTTGCTGCTTTGACTCGTAGTATTGCGCGAACAAGCGCGCAACAGAGCTCTCTTCTGCACGGGTCACGGGTGCGAGAGAAGGCGCGACCACGTTCCCTCTGGTGCACCAAGCGCGCGCTAACGCGCTCGATGACTCCTCCCCGCCCGCCTCATCGATGCGGGCGTGAACAAATGAAACTCTTCGCTTGCGCGTCACGAGCGTGGGCGACGACGTGAATGTCGGCGAGGAAGTGCAGCATGGGAGGTGCCCTCTTATCTCCGCGGAGATATGAAAAAAATCTATTTTTCGGGGATTGTCCAGGCCGCTTGGAGACAATCCGCAAGATCCGCCATCACATGGACATGTACCACATTTTTTAATAAAAACGCTGTTATTTACTAAAAAATTAGACAACAACGCATTACGGTTCTAACTGCGTAATAGCTCTAATGCATAGGAAATCTGTCCAAAAGCTAAACCTAGTTGTGGTGGCTTTCCTGAAGAGGTGTCCCAGCACTTCGGGGACACCTCCCCAACAGATATTGTTCTTATCTCACTGGAGATAAAAGGACGCAGCATGGAAGATGCGCCTTCAGCTGGTCGACTGACTAACTCCGCCGCGCGAACGCGCGGCGAGTTTCGAAGAACACCGCCACCGTTCGGCGTCCTGTGAAGCTCGGGCTTCGAGCGCCCACCATAATATGGCACGCCACTGTTCGGCGCCCAGTGAAGTCGGGGCGCCTGGACCCCTGCCCGTCGTGCTGGAACAGTCAAAATCAGAAAGCGACAGCTGTTCCTCTGACTGGGACCACGATGGCGCCCCGACATATGACTACGAAATGCGTCGCCCGCCGAGATTGGTGTACACCGTGCACACAGCGAGCATTGACGTGCCCTCCAGTACAATACAAACGGCTACATTGATTCACAACGGTCACCAGATGGGTGAGCAGCTGTGACTCTGGTTGATACTTTCAATATAAGAGGTCTTGCAAACAGCGAGGCCGAAGTCCATCGCGCATTGAAGTTCTTGACATTGGACTTTCTGTGCGTGGTGGAAACATGGCAACGCCCCTCCGATGAGGTGTCGTTGGCATTGCCGCACGTAAGTGTAGCACTGCAACTAGATCTCCGTACTCGTCGATCAAGAGGTGGAATCACAATCTTCCATACCGAAAGGCTCGCAACCAAAGTTTTGGCAAAGTATGCGACCACTTCCTACCAGATCTTGGCTCTGAGTGCCCGCCCCAATCTCAAAATTTTGGGCGTATACCTGAGTCCAAGTGTGTCCGACGAGGATGTAAGCGTCTTTCTAGATCGATTGAAGTCGTTAATTAGCGGTTCGAAGTTACTGCTTGGTGACTGGAAGGCTCGCCATGATGACTGGGATCGACGAACAAACAAACTGGGTCGTCGAGTGCGAGAATGGATTCGCAAATGGGACCTTTGACTCAAGGCTCCATCCGAGCTGGCACCCCGCTTTCACACTCCATATGGCTCGAGTGTGGGTGACTTCTTCATTTCAAATCAAGTTTCTGTTCGAAATGTATCAGCCACCTGTGGATCGTGGGATGCAGTCTCGGATCATAACATGGTGGTTGCAGATATCGAGTGGCATACAACTCACTTCAAACCACGAAAGCCGAGGATTTCAAGGGCACAACTCAAATGCGCTGAACGAATCCAAAACGCACACCACTACTACCAGTCGAATCTGCCGACGTTGGCTCAGTGCCTCGACAACATCACCACCAAAGACGATCTTGAAGAGGCTTGTCAACAACTGGTGGATGCCAACTCCAGCCCTTGGATCACAACAGCGACGATGCGTCCAGATCGGTACCGATTCTTCTGGGACTCGCATTTGCACCACTTGAGTCGCATGCGATCAAGTTACTACAAGCGCTGGAAACGAAGTGGTGACATTCGGATGTGGAATGTATACAAAGTTCTTGATCGCTTCGTTAAACGGCGGAGTCGCGCCAAGAATAGACAGCTGTTGGAAGAGTTCCTCAACGCTGACGAGGATGAAACAGCATCACAGACAGTGATCCGAATCAACTCGGTGATGAAATTACGATCGCAGCATAGTGCTCGGGCGTTGGAGCACAGAAATTCTTTGGATCCCCAAGACTACGCCGAATTCGTTGCCGAGTATCAGCCATTGAGGTGTGGGTTGAGTACGTTCAAGTCTGACGTTCCGGACTCATTTGAGAGCGAATTGACCAATTCGATCAAAGCCGCTAAGAAGGGGAGGTCGATTGGATGTGATAGCGTGGCTTCTGAAATGCTGCAGGTAAGTCCAGAGTTGTGCGCTTCCGTGCTTATGAAGACATGGCAGGCGTGTGGCAAACTGGCCTATCTACCAGTAACTTTACGTCGGAGTCGTATATCGCCCATTTACAAGAAAGGTGACATCCCGGTAGTTTCCAACTACCGACCAATCTCCATTCTATCGCATTTGCGAAAAGTGGTCTCATCTGCACTTAATTCGTTGTGATGACATACGTCGAATTTCATGAGTACCAATATGGGTTCTCCAAGCACAATGGAACGCAGCAATCGATTGTGCAGGTAAACAACATTATCACAAACGGCCACTCGCGTGTGGCTGTTCTGGATTTGACAAAAGCGTACGACAAAGTTGACCGAAAACTATTGTCGCAAG
>JASCIV010000415.1:0-20710 GCA_030374735.1 Gracilaria caudata
CGACTTCTCCTCGGCGGTCACCATCGTTCACGTTCTCAACCATTGACCCAAGTTTCAACCATTGTTCAACCTCCGAACCAGTGTTCTAACAGGCATAAAGATGATGTCGCCTGTCTGAAGTAATACCTTGTAGACAATGGCTGCAAGGCACTGAAATTGTCCAAGATTGAAAGCGTGGATGCCATTCACAGACTTCCTCAAATTCTCAAAGCCTGTGATGGAGCTATGGCCGCTCGTGGCGATATGGGCGCGGAGATCCCAGTTGAGGATGTGCCATTGATACAAGACGAGATTGTTTATATTAATCTCAATCTGCGCAAGCCAAAAATTGTTGCCACGCACATGCTGGAGAGCATGATCACATATCCCACACCAACACATGCCGAAGTCGCAGATATTACGTAAGCTGTGTGACAGGGCGCAGACGCTACCATGCTGAGTGGAGAGACGGCGAATGGATCATTCCGGTACAAAGCCTTGACCGCGATGGCAACTGGGGCAAAGAGCGTTGTTTCTCGGGATTCGGCTATGTCGTAAAACGATTTGCTTTCACCCGTGACATCATCTGCTCAAGAGGACTAGTCAAAGGACCCACGATTAGACCTTGCATTCGCGGCTTCAACTCTAGCATCCAGGTTGAACGTTGCCGCAATCACTGTGTTTACTAGGGCTGGAAACTACGCAAAATTAGTAGACCCAACCCGTCCCAGATGCCCAATCATTGCTGTTACTCCCGATAGTAATCTTGTCAGACGGCTGGACCTGTTTTGGGGTGTCAAACCATACGAGCTAGAGTTTTTGGATGATCCTGAAGAAACTATAGCTCGCGCCATAGTTCTGCTTTGGAGAAGGGTCATACTTCGAGTGGTGATAACGTTGCAATTACGAGCGATATGCTAGTGAAGGATCACAATACGGTGAACACTATACAGGTGCGCAGATATCGCTGAGGTGCATGTATCATTCGGTGAGGGTGAAGGGACTTTTGGCGATGCATAGTAGTACGGATTTAGCTTCAGGACTCAAGGGGAGAACCGAAAATCTCGTTTTCTGAAGGATTGTCTCGTTTCAACTGTTGTCCTGGAGTGCAACCACCGCATTCATTCATGCTTTTGTGGTGCAGTTCCAGAAGAAAACGCAGCACCCGACGTATGTTGAGAACATCTCGGCGGAACTTATGTCCCGAATGAGTTAATCTGTCCTGGTGGTGGTAATCGTCTCATCTGGTCCAACCTGGTGGATAGTTCTGCTATTCCAACTTTTTTGAGGCGGAACGGAGAGTGCGTCGTACAGCTATGAAAGTTTCAGGATGCATACGTGTCAGAAAGTATTCCTTCACCACCGACTACAGCCAGAGTAGTTTCCCGGGCGCAGCTGACGCATTTCGCAGCGACCGGTGTGATCGCAAATGTTGTCGGAGAACGATGACATCGAATATGATGTGAATGGAGACGAACTATATTCTCAGACTCCTGATAGGAACATGTTGAGCGGCGACAAAGAGAGCGACCCATTGGCAAGTTCTGGAGAGGATGCAGCGGAAAGGAAAGAGAAGGAAGAGATTCTTTATGCTACAATAGATGACCTCATCGCAGAGAGACAGCAGTACAGACGGAGAGTAAGAAAGCGAAGACTGGGGCAACACGGTGTTCCAAAACGCACAAGACACACCGATGTACTACGACGATTAAATTCTGTCATGGATGCTGCGACGGTTGCATACATTTCTGAAAACTTCAAGGAAGCGACTGAGTGGCTGCAAAGAGTGATCAACGAAGCAACAAGTGCTGTAGCACCCCGGAGAACGCTTGCTCCTATTCATGAAGAGCAAGGAAATAGAAGAAAGGCCCTTGAGTTGTACATGAGTGCAGCAGAGCTCAATCGTCAAGACAGGGACCTATGGAAGCGAAACGCGGCCTTGTGGGAGGACAAAGGCGACTATGAGAAGGCTATTTATTGTCGTACTCAAGCACTTCGCTGCTCGCACAGTACGGATGTTGAAGCCCTTCGTGGAAGAGGGCTTCTGTTTATGAAACTCAGAAAGCATGGGAAGGCCGCTGAGAGCTTTCAGAAAGGTAGTGAAGATTAGACCGGACGACATTGACCTGGCGCACCAACTCACTGAACTTTACAGAAAGTCAAAGTGCCCTGGTAAAGCATCCAGAGTTCTAGAAGGAATGGTAAGATATTGTAAAATTTCGGTGGAGAAGAAGAGTGCGGGTCGTGAAAGCAAGCTGAAATCCATTCTGGCCCTTTCGGAAATCTTAATTGCGTTGCGTTTCACTTAGAATCCTTACCTTGACGCGGCAGCTCTTTTGCCTAGGATGAAAGATCTAAATGCAGAGCTAGGACCTGCATTGACGTTTGTGCAACGTCTTTTGAAAGCAGTTTGCCATCATATACTTGTTTCTACAGCCGTAGCTGAGCCAACGTTCCGAAATTTTATGTCGTCGCCCAGCACTTTTTTGAAGCGCTCTATTCTACTCAAAAAAGTTGCCGATGCATGCCGAGAAGGTTCAAATTGCCCATGGTGACAAGTCTATACTACGGTATTGGAGATGAAGAACCTGGGAGAGAGACCCGTAGAGCTCCGCCTCCATAGAGCAGTTTGCAATCTGGGTATTGGATATATAGGAACGGCGAAATATTATCCTGAATGGGTACTATTTGGTCATCCTCGCCACGTTGAGGCCTCATTACGGCACCAACAATTTCAACCAACGAAAGGAGTGGCAAAGGCGAAACACAAGACCACCAAGAAGTATTATTCGAATCTAGTTGTATAGTACTCTCTCACTGGAAAAGAATGAAAGGAAGCAAACGATGCGCTTGGGATAGGCAAGAAGCTTTTCGAAAGCGGAGATACTGAGGGTCTTCTTGCGCATGTGTTCCTTTCCCTAGAGCAGGCATTGTTTTTAAGCGAATCTGATTCGCAACAGAATTTTGTTCATTACTCTACGGTTATTGAGAAGAATGGGAAAGAGGCAGACAAGAATCTCATATTCATTGTGCTCCGGATCGCTATCTGAAAGTTCCCCTTCAAATGAAAATTCATGTCCTACTCCTTTCCAGGCTCATGGAATGTCCGTCGCCCACGCTCATCCTCTTCAACCGTAAATATCACACCGTTCTCTTCGTCGACACTACACTCCATCCTTTTAAACGTGTGAAAGTAACTCTTCAATTCATATAAGTCACCTACCACCCTGACTCTATAGACGCTTTCGATTTTTGCCCCTTATGAAGTGCCATTTTCGCTGTCTACTTCAAAAATGAAGGTGTTGGATGAACTCTTCGTACTATTTGACACAAGATCTGACTGCTGCTGTTGTTTGGAGAGTGACGCCGATTTATGAGGAGGTTTTAAGAGAGATTTGCGTGAATGGTAGCGCGCCCGAGCTCTTTCATTAATTGAGCTTCTATGATGATCCCTGTATCTTCGTTCCCAGTGGAAATCCGAGATATAAGTGTGATATGGAAATGATATCGCCAGACGACATAGTTATGGTATGGAAGAAATAAACATTTGATGCTCAAATGATATAACAGTAGCACACATTTTACGTTTTTTAATATCAGTACGATATAAATTTGATATAGTTTCGAAACTGCTGCGCTCTTTTTCTGAACAGATTGGATATGGTTTCGATATATTTTTAATTTTTCTGTATCCGAAATGGTTTCAAAACAGTAGAAAACCTTATCCAATATTTATCAAGATCTTGCGTGAGACTCGTGGAAATATGGTGCCGAAGAGCACATTATATCTAAAGCGTATCAGCAATACATCAAACTTTTATCTATTCTGCTAGGAATATATCGAAGTTGTATCATACACATATCTTGGATTTCCACTGGGCGTCGCCTTTTAGCTCTAGCATTTTCACACAATCCCCGCCTTGATTTCTTGGTCAGATCTGTCCATTTCTTTGCAGGAAACACATCTTCAGTATAGTGTTGAGCTTTTGTTTGGCGAAATCGAAAGCTTGAATCAACCTCTTCACTTACACGAAAAACTCAACATCTTCCGGTACCACGTGGTAACAGTATCTCAGACAGAGCTTGGGCTTTTCTCTCTCCTTGCACACTCTCTGCCCGAGTGCAAGTTGAACACAATATTTTTAACGATGAAATCATTTATTCAAGTGCAGTTTCTTTCTGAGAGTTCCCTTGTTCACATGAGAGAAAGCTTGTTTCTGTCTCCTTCGCACATGTTCCGCAATCCACATGAATATCTTCTCCACACGAATCACACCTTGCAAAGAGACCTTGATGATTCGAACTCGGAACGCGACAAGAATTTCTCTGAGATTCGACACAAATGCGGAGCTGTGACGGACTTGAATTCGATGATGTATCATTGTCTAACATGGTATATTCAGGTACTTAGTCGTTCATGTGCTTCACGTTCTTAAGTTCTTCTTGGCCAAAGTGCCCCCTTTTTGTTCAATTAAGGTTGTCCACCTTCGCTTCTTCGTCCTTTCCCATAAACCGACGGAGAATGCTTTATCAACGGCTGTCAATGCTCGCTCTTTTCACCATGAAAACAACCACGAAGATGAAAGCGTAGCCTCGACCGGAGAGCCGGAAGCGAGTTCTGAAGCTGCTGGGATATTCAAATCCTCTCGAGAACGCTACTTGTCCAAATCTCAAAAATTCTCTCAGTTTCGGAATTCTATGCGTGTTGGTCGTGCATCCTCCTCAAATGTCCATCAAAATCTTGACCACGGTAGAAGCTCAACAACTGGTTTTGCAAAGGTCGTGGAGAATTCTATCCTTGTTTGGAGAGCGACAGCCGTAGTGAGTATATCATGCTGGTTCTCACCACATATGTGGCAGTGAATTGGAATCTTCTAACAGTATTTGAAGAGCAGTGCTCTTGGATATACGTGACTGCGTTTCCGGCGACGCTTTTCTGGCCAATCATCGTGCTTGATTCCGGTGACGCATTGAAGACATCTCTAAATATTTTGAGAAATATTTAACTATTCTCGCTTTCCGATCTCAGCGGAAGAACTACGGCCCAAAAGTTGGATTTCCGCAACTCTGTTCTGCAACTTTTCCTCCTTCCTGGTTCGCTTATGTCACTCGTTTCGTGAAGATATGCAGTTATTTTGTTTCTCAAAGCTCCAGCATTAATATATCCGCTCGTCTCATAGGTGCAGCTCTATCGTGTGACAAGGCCCTGATCCAGGGTCTGCCGCCGGTATTTGGGTTTTCGTTTGTTCAGCTTCAGAACCACAACTACGAGAAGCTCTTCATCTTCGAGAAGGACCTCTACATTTCAGCGCTTATGGACCAGGAACGAAAGTTCTATAAGCTTCTTGGGTGAGTAATTTGCAACCAGTTTGGACGTCGAGAAGACGGTAATAACAATTCTTATACTTTATAATTTACGAAACATATACGAAGGAATGCTAAAAACCCCAACGTGTGAAGAGGACGACAGCCTCTTGGTCCTTCTCCAGTCAAGAGCAGGATATTCAGGAAGAATGGAGATGCCTCTCAAATCAAACAGGACGAAGAAATCTGGAGCTCCATGAATTGACACATTACTCTCTGTAGCGCTTGGGCATGCTTCTGTTTCGGCGCTTGCCTACTTGGTTCTGTTCTTCGTGTACATCTGTTCTCGGGCCTCGATACTTTCTCTTAGAACGACCTGACGTTTTCGTGGTTTGGGTTTGACGTTTCTCTCGCAACTTGAAAACGGCAAAAGTACTGTTGTGGGCAACTTTATCTGCATCCGTTGCAGGATGCCTTTGTTTCTCGCTTTCCTTGTTTTGTCTGCGAGCACTATCGCTGTCGACCACAGATGTTTCATATTCGTTCTCATCCTCAGGCATCAGAGAACGTGCAGGAGTAATTCCTTTTGGTCATGGCCTTTTCTTCGGCTGGGGGACGATCATCATCAAATAAAGGATGGAGATCCTTTTGCGTGGGAGGTCTTGCCGTGATTTCTTCATCCGAAGACTTAGTCTCAGATTCAACGTTGGGGGGGCTCCGAAGTCCTCTACCGCATCCCGCCTCGCTTTGCTCACTAAAGGTTGTGCAGGAGGTTCACCACTGCGGGCGATACGTTCGTCACTGAGAACACCATCCTTCTCGTTCCTGGTCTCGGCTCTCTTTCGAGATTCAGCCTTTTGTCGACGTGCTTGCACCAAGTTTGCTGCGTTCCTTGCTACCACTTCTTGTTGTCGGCGTATATTGGAACTCGGCTCCGCCGAAGCTGATGAAGCAGCATCACGTTTTCGTATTTCTCTTTTCTGCTCGGCTTTACGATTACGGAGCTGGCTCTTGAGAGCCTCATGTGGGGCCCAAAGATCGGCGATCGCAAGAACATGTGGAAATATCTCTGCCAGACTCTGGCAAATCCGACGGATCTCTTGCTGGAACTCGTACTACTTGGTAGACATCATCATTTCGATCTCGTGGAAAGATCGTCTGCCGTAGAACCTGTGCAGAAGCTCAGAAGACCCCATCTGCTTCCCAGCTGCTGCCAGTAATCGATAGCAGTACGTTTTCCCAGAACATTCAATAGGTGGCATTGCGTTCTGAGGATTTTGTTCGTTGGAAGTTTCGATGGAGGCCTTCAAAGTATCCTCAATATACTCTTTCCCGAATTTACCATCTGAATGTTGATGTTTGATTATCCCTTTCTTGTATGCATTCATGCTCATCATGGGTATCCACTCGACGGAAACGGATGTAGGAACGAGGTAACACTCAGACAGAAGATACGACCGTACCTTCTGTGGATGAAGAACACACGACTCATTGTCACCGGAAGGTACGAAGGTTCGAAGGGTCTTTTCTGCGAGATGCAATAGAGGATATGTAGGAAAAAGTGGAATGAGGTGTGGGGAAGGGCGGCGTTCCCCGAGGGTCGAAGAGGAGGCAGCAAGCGGACTGCAGTGAGTGAAGCGTGGTGTGGTGTGCCACATGACAAGTGCAGAAGATTTGAGAAGCATAACATCATTTGCTTCATCTCGACTCGAGGTTTTGAAAATGGTTGTCGAACGCTTGAAGGGAAAGAGGGGAGCAATGAAAAGAAAAACCAGAATATATCTTTTCACAAAGCCCGGTGTTTTGGTTTTGAATATCTGTGAGGCTTTATATTATTTATCACCCAGGATTCTCGTGCAAGCAATGTTCATCGTCTCATAAGAGAATTTCAACAAGAAATGCACGGTGCTGGATTCAGATGCATTCTTTCGTATCATTGCACATGTGCACCAGGAATAATAGTGACACGAGCTACGGCGTATCGACATTGGAAAACAGCCGTATCACGGTCAAACAACTCCAAAGTTGTTCCAAAACACGTTCAGGTTTCATATGAAGATGGATCTCTCTCGCCTCATCCGGCGGACCCTGAGAGTCTCCAAGTCGCCGATGATCGAGCTTCCATTGAAGTTTCTTCCGATGAATCTCCAAATGAACATTGCGTAAGTCTGCCTCAGTTGGAAATGAGCTCAACGGCAAAACGAGCTAGAACGGAGTCAAATGAATTTTTTCAAAGAACGGATTGTACAATACTTTGTAATGAAGCGGACGAGTAAATTCTCCCGTATAAGAAAGGCGACGTCCCAGAAGACTTTGGAGATGTGGTTGGACAAGACTCAGGGGTTGTGGTTCGCCAGGATTCTGGGGAGGTAGTTAGACAGGATTCTGGTAATTTGTCCGCCCATTCTGAAGAAGATGAATTGCAGTGCAGTCAAGAACGTTTCCAAACTGCAGCTGCGGACAACTCGGATATCGGTGCTCCAAGCATGAGTATTGACGAGAAAGGGCACGAAGATGCAGACATGGAGAATATTTCGAACGACTTGTGCTCGTCTACGGAGTCAGATGGCAACGAGTCACAGCAGTTGCACATGACCATGAACTCGGAGCTCGACCAGGTCATGAGGGACCACATTTTTCTCTTAGGATTTGCGATGAAGCATTCGTTGGTTACTAGAGCAATGATGGATGATTTTTGAAGCAGTATAGCACAGGATACAAGTCCTGGAATGGGTTGAAGAAAGCAATTATCGGTAGTTCAGGGCTTGCCGTTTCAAGTCTGCCTTACTCTTCAAAAGTTTTTGAAGCACTTCTGAAGAATGAGGACGGGTCCTTCAATCAATGCTCGAATATTGAATGCAGTACGAATCCGGCAGAGATCTTGATGTACAAATACATTGGTATTTGGGAAAGCTTGGAAGCAAGACTGACATCCAAGGAAGATGGCCCGAGGATTTTCAAATATTTCCAGGATGGTCGTCGAGAGCTTCAAAAGAACAAAGGAAGAAAGCCCAAGTACAGAGACTTTTTCTCCGGTGACATATTTCGGAAGGCTGCAGCCCAACTTGGTGGATATCATCGCATTCAAAATGACATCTTTCTGAGGTTTTCTACAGACGGAGTTTCTTCATTCAAGAGCGTGGAGTACAGCTACTGGCCATGTATACTGTTCAAATTGAACTTGTCTCCCATTGAAATATTCAAATTGAAGAACATAATGCCAGTCACCATCGTACCAGGTCCAGCTGCATCTAAAAACCTGACCTCTTTCTTGGAGATGATGCCCAATGCTCGAAGATCTGCGGAAAGGGCGTTCGGTTGTTCTGCGGAATGACAAGGTCGTTCTTATTAGAGTGTACTTGCTCTTTGCCTTATCAGACCTTGCGGCTCTAAGCAAACTCTGCAACCTCAGACGTTACAATGCCCCCATTCCATGCAGATTCTGTTCGATATCAGCAACACATTTAAAGCCCCACAATCATGTGTACTATCACAGCACATGGAGGAGAGATTCGAATGGTAGAAGAGCGAATCTATGGGATCCGAAACGCCTCCCATTGCGTACAGCATCTGATCTGGTTGATGAACTCCAGGCAATCGAGAGGGATGCTCCTAGCCTGACTAACGCTCGTGTTCAGGATCGTTGCACAAAAGTAGGAATAAAAACTGCAGCAGTTGGCGGCCTTGTTTTGCGCTCACCTCTGCTGGTACCCTTTCGAAGTTTTCCAATTGACCTCATGCACCTTCTCTTCGAAAACATTATGCCTCACATAATTGCTATTTGGTGCGCGGATGTTTCTGATTGTGATGATCTCAGCTTTCTTTCTCATGCAAAAACAAAAAGAGAACTTAGTGTCCGTTTGCTATCTGCCGCGAGGAGCTTCAGCTCCAAGATCAGAAAACCGAGAGCGATTGAGGAAAGAGAAAGATGTAAAGCAAGTGAATGGAGTCTTTTGTTTTGGAACTCAGTCTAATAGTGATTGACAGGCTACTCCTTACACATATTCTTCATGGTTGGAAGACGTTTGTGAGCCTCTGCAAACTTTTTTGTCGTTGGTTGCTCAGTGACAGAGATGTTGAGGACATTGCGCGCCTTTTGCGAAGGATTTTTGGCCACTATGAAGCGCAATACTACCAATACCTACCAGATCGAGTTAATCTCTGCAGATAAGTATATCATCTTCTCCTACACACTGCTGAATCCATCAGAGATTGTGGACCCAATTCGCTTTTATCCCAGTGGCCTGTAGAAAACTTTGTGGGGGCTCAAAACAGAGTCTGTCACGCAACATATTTGTTTGCAGAGTCGGTTATGGAGAATATCAAGCTGTGCCAATCGACAATCATGCTTTGCATGAGAAGCGGTCTGGAGTTCCCTTCCAGAGAAGGCGAAGCACGCGATAGGCTTAACTTGGTACAAACATTCGGTGGA
This sequence comes from Gracilaria caudata, assembly GCA_030374735.1. Classification (NCBI taxonomy): domain Eukaryota; phylum Rhodophyta; class Florideophyceae; order Gracilariales; family Gracilariaceae; genus Gracilaria; species Gracilaria caudata. Next base: position 9,716 of record JASCIV010000415.1, read on the forward strand.
CGCGGATCAACCTCTCATGTACTTAGACACCCTAGTTGTTCGAGAACTCTGGGAAGCTTCAAGAAGAGCCTTAATCTTGATTCCAGAAAGCTGTTATGTGATTATTACCAACGGTCACAGGAACAGGAACAGGGGATCAAGCTCACGTCGTTTGCAGCTTGTGATTTCGTACGCTGCTGGAGCCGGCTCATGGTTGAAGAATGCGAAGATGGATACATGACAACTTTCAGTAGTGCAAGGGATCCGACTAGGAATCTCGAAAAGAATAAGCACCGTCCATCTTGCTTTGTGATGGGGAAATATCGGGGAGAATCTACTTCGGATGACGTTGTCATGGTCGAAAACTACATCGGCCGGATCCTCTTCTTCCTTGAACACAGGTTCAATGGCAAGAAGCACATGCTTTTTGTAGCAGACTGGGTAATCGAAGGACTACAATGGAGTACCCACGGCCAGTTTTACAAGAAAGTTTATGCCTTTCCGGAGAACCAGAACATAATCCAGAATGCGTCGGTCGAGTTCGTGACAACCATCTCTCACCAAGTTAACGTAGTAGAAAAAGTGGTTCCTGCTGGGAACAGAAGACAACGGAGGACCTATTTTGTTGACGAAATGCGCGAGTTATATCGAAGCCAGAACGGGGAACAACGAGAGAAGAATGAGAAGACGTTCGTATATCTGCGGGGGTTGTGAACGCAGCTACTTTGCTCGTAGATAATTGACGTGAATAGGGTTCTCGTAACTGTATACCCAACTGCAATCTTATAAAAGTGAATGATGTATTCTGAAAGCGAATTCAGCCGTTCAACCACGAGAAAGAAGGTGAATGGTGTGTGAGCGCCGATATGTGATCCTTGATCCAGCCGACGGAGTGTGCAGGAAGTAGTACATATCGACAGTGCATTGTTCGTGATGATGGATGGTATCGAAATACTATCTGACCGTGCTACTTATAGAAGAGAAGAGGGAGATTTTCGCGAGCACGTGCTCAATACAAAACATCTAATGAGATGATGGTTGCAAGATCCCTGATTGAGAGGATTTCGGGGTTCTGCCTATATCTCGTCGCTCTGATGTTAAAAAAGACGTGTTGGATCGTTGATACCATTTCAAAGGGCTTTCGGAAATGATATCGAAGATAGTGCAAACTGCAAACATGCGTTCTCAATAGTCGATGGTTGATAGCACGATAAATTCTTATTGAAAATAAAAACTTGAATCTGTAGCCTGCGGACAGAAAGCTTTACGTCTTCATTCCCTTTACCAAACGTACAGAGTAAATCTCGGTCTCTTCTCCTGCTCACGCTCGGCCTGTATCGGTAATGCATTCGTTACATAGTAGTAGTGTTATACATGCACGGACAGTACTATTTGGAACATTAATCTTTAATTTTCCATATTGCTTCGTTGGTCAGGCGCACGGAATACGTTGAGTTGTGGTACCTTAGTGCGTCCATCATTAGGATGTAAAAACCCATCCAATACGTATAACGCACGTGACCGTGTTCTAACTGCCTATGGAACTCGTATTGAAATGTCTATTGACAGATGTATTGAACTATGGCAAAATCAAAAAATTAAATTTAAGTGATGTTCAAATGAACCAATCTATTGAAATTTTAGCCAAAAACTAATGGTTTATTTCCGCCTGGGAATATGACTTTATGAAATTATTTAAAGGAAATTTGAACCTCCACTTCTGATCAATTGCACCGGTTTCCCGGTCTTTCTTAATTCTTCTTTTTTGACCACCAAACTAGCGTTCCGACTACAAAGAGGTTACTCAAGTGATCATATGAGACCATATCTTTACTTGAGTATGACGGAGAACAAAGAATTCTATCCGCGCAAGCCCCTCAGAGATATCTTTCACCAAAATGAGCGTGCGAAAAAACTGATTGTTGCGGTACAGGACCTTTGATTTTAGCCGGCTTTCACAAATGTGCCTCTTTGTTCTACTTGATCTTGGGCTTCATTGTCACCGTTAAACGAAACCTGTGAAAACAGGAATAGGTTTCCTCCACAAAAGAGCTTTCTCGTAAAGCATATTTGGTGCCCGAGAATATCATTCGATTTTAATGTTATGAACTTATCAAACGGTTTCCAATGCTTCCCACATTTTCCAAGAACTAGGCTGTTTTGATAGCAGTCTGATTTGAGAATGGGGGACACTATGTGACTGCCTGTCCAATTTTGATTGATATAAGAGGGGGTGACACGAAATCATAAACTCGAACAAGTTAAAGCACTGAAGTACTCCCTCAACTTTTCTGTTTGACGTGCAAGACCTCGAAAGAGATTTTTATAGGCTAGCACATGCTTTTCTAAGTAATGACGCAGGAATTTGTTTGCATTGGACATTCTATTTCAAGTGCCACGTTCAGATTAAGAATGGTGTCACAGAACCGTAGTTCGGTCATTTTTGTTTAAGATAAATTCATGCAATTTGCGGAGAAGCACTGGCGTCTGAGACGAGGATTGGTTTAATTTTTTTTGTGTACCTCCTTTTCTTGGAAAAAAAATCAAAATGTCTCTGCTTGAAGTCCCGGCTCGCAGTCTTCGAAACAGAGTGATATAGCTAAAGATCATCACAAGGTCTCGCTCCAAAGCATGGTTAGTCTTTTGCAATACACAGTGATGCAAACCATTCACAGAAGAACTGTTCGATCTTGAAGCCTTGGAGGCCTATTGAGATAGATTTAGTACTGCAAAGGACAAGAGAGCTTTCAGATAACGTGAAAAGAGTATCAAAATATGATATGCGCACGAAGATAACATCCTACAGAAGCTGTGTGTCACAGTCTTAGACGGCAGAGGCACAGAAACATTGGATACAGAATGATTCATTGTCGCGTTTTCGATCACCTTTTACATCTAAATCTGCCTCAAAGAAAAGAAGATAAAAAAGCAAGAAGCGGGCCGTTTCAAGAAATACCAAACTCGGAGGGTTCGGTACGAGAAAAGCAAGGATGACCAGCCGAAGTAAGGGCGACACAAATTAGTCTGCTCTAATGCCTTTCATTGAGGATCTACCCGTTCCCAAAGTGGATTTTAGAAGCGAAGGAAGTATTAGAACATAACAGGTGAGACACACCTTCGAGCCAGAAACCAGGTTTCCTTCGTGGCTACCACGAAGTTTGACAAGAACATCTTCCAACGGTTCTCGATACAGGTATACTCACCCTGTGGTGGGCGGGAGAGATACATTTGGCTCAAAAAAATTTTGCAGCCAACAGGTACTGTGAACGGGTGGCGTTCAAAACGAGGCACAAGTTCATGGTTCACGTAAAGCAGAGTGTCAAAGGCGACGGCCACGCTCTGAAGCACATGACCCGAGGCTCGATGAGGAAGACGAAATCGCTCCACGAAGGCGCTCGCGCGCATGATGGGTGACGAGCGGAAGCAGGCGCTCCAGCAGCCGGGAGATTTCATACTGAGTACAGAGGAAAAGTGTGGTTTGTAGGTCATTTGCGTGCGGTGCCGAAACGTACAGGACAGCGAAGGCGAGACGTATCCCGAGCAGAGCGCAGAGCGCATCTCGGACGGCGAAGGCGTGCGAATCGGGGGCAGAGGTGGATGAGCAGGTGAAGTAAGGGTGCTCGGCATCCCATGCGGGGCGCGTAGGACGGGGGTGAGGGGGGCTTTCTGGCGTCGATGGTACCACTGGCAATTCAGTGAGCAACGGTTGGGGGCGATTGCAATGGGGTAGCGGCGCCGGTGAAGAAGATGAAGATTTGGAGCGCAAGTTTGAGTACGGCTCTTCGGATATGGTGCACGTGCAAGGTCGTATGCGAGCGATTTCTACCTTCTGCCTGGTTGTAGCGAAGCTGTGGAGCCGGCCGCCCGCGCCAGCTCCGTTTCCAGAATATCATGGAACACCATACAACGAGCCAAGACATGGCATCATCATGTGGTACAAGGGCCTAATATCAATGCACATGCAACAAAAATCGCTGCCGCTATGGAAAGCTGTGCCGCCTTCAAGCGGAAGGGCAAGGAAACGGAGGCAGACTTGGCCACTGAGAGTTACGGCTTTTCTGGAAATTTGTGTCAGCCTTTCGCTTTATCGCGAGCCTTTCGTCGCAACGTGTGTCTCCCTGACGCGACGCGCTGCAACGCTTTGATGCCCGAGAAAAAGGCAGCAAATATCAAGCGCGACTCACAGAACGCCGTACCTGCGTCCAGAACTGCGCCCTCTTGGCGAGTTCCAGCGCGCCTGACAAATAAACGCTGTCGACACACGTTTCTCTCAGCTCCTGGATGCGTGCGTTCGTCATCTAGGTACCAAACAATGACCTCTGCTATTCTCGGAGTGTTCTCTGATGTCTGCGAATGCCTTTTGCTCTCATCGTCGCTTGCTTCGAAGCACGTTGAACACACTGTCAGAGGCGCTGGTATTATTAGTATTTCTGCGGATATCTTTGTGGTGTTATGTCGTGCGTGGTAATGATATCATCGCATAATTTGATCTGTTGGTGTCTTTGTAGCCTTCACCCGTTTCATACGTGCAGCGTAACCCAAGTATGTTAAAGTGCGGCATTGTCGGCGTGGGCAGCACTTTAGATGCTACGATATTTCATCTCTCGTCTAAGCGCCACCATCGTCATCGTACTTTATTCTACAAAAGGTATACGCTCAGTTTATTTACGGCCCGTTATTTTCATCTTAGAAACCCTTATGGCAGTGGCTTTTGTGGCTCCAGGTAAGCAGCTAGGAACGCTTTGGAATACCAAACGATGAACATTCAACTTAAAAGTGCTTGGTACAAATGCTATGAAGCAATTGCAGCATCGAGTTAGCTGTCGTCCTCCAGGTGGACAAGTTCGAGAAATCTAAGTGCTGCAAATCGAAAGACCAAAATAAAAGATATTATCTTTAAGAGGTGACAAAGTAATTCGCACTACTGCTCTTGAAGACCTTCTTCACTTAGTTCCGGAAATATCAACCGCATTTCCACGAGACGCACATGCAAGAACTTGTTGGCGATGGATTTTCAAGGCAGAGATTGAGAAGCCCAGGGCATCCCAAGCAGTCAAAAGAACTTTCCTATCCGGCGGTACCTATCACTTTTGCGAAAGAGTATTGGTTGTGCGTATTTTTTGTAGTGCTGACAAAGAAATAGACACCAAAACTTCAAAATGTTCTTGGGATTTTTTTCAAGTCCATTATCTCATCTATCACGTCCTCCACTGGTATCTGTTGAAATTACAGACAACTCAGGGGCGTTACTGTTTCTCTTCACTTTCAAAACAACTGCAAGGTCCGGAATGTTCAAAAATTGGGTCAGTAGATAACTGAACAACTTCAGCATTTCAACGTGTATTTCATAGAGATATGTACGAGATGGTATGCTCCTTTCCGACGCCTTTTTGCAAACTTTGGAGTTCACTGGACTCTGGCGTTCATCGATGTAGACAATTCATTCAAGCCTTTTTTATCGTCTTTCAGTTTCGAGTCCGCGGGAGCACATGTTTTATTCGAAAAGCGTTTGAATGGTCGTCCTATGCTGAACAAAATGAGAAAGAACTAGACTTGTATGAGGACTCCTCACCGTGATCGACGCAACTTACCTGCTGCGTGATTGGCTCGCCTCTTTGCAAGACGTACTGCCCTGTGTCCTCCCGTTTCAATAGCTCTACGCTCCTGGTACCTCTTTCTTTCTTTCTCATTTTCTCTTTTCCGATTCTTGTCGTTAGATCGTCACTTTCTGTTTCTAATTGAGCCGCCCCCATGACTTCATATGACCGCCTCGTTTCTCATGCTTTTTGAAGCGTTCTTGGTTCTTTTTCCTGTTGTCTCTGTTCTGCCGTGGAGTTTGAATCTCGCACAATTGTGGCTGCTGCTTCTGGAATCATTACCTTCTGAACGGGGAAGCCTGAGAGGCAGGTGGATATCCCGAAGATGCACTCTAGATGCCCAAAATGTATACTCATGATTTTCGGAAGCGGACATCAATGGTCGCATCCTTCGCAGATCGTGGGAGGGTCTGATGAATGTCATCAGGAAGCCACTTGGATATCTAAAATTTTGGATATCCGAATGATGTCCAGAAATGTGCTCCCTATGAAACTACTGTAAGCCGATGTCCCGTTGACATCCCTTTGATGTTTCAGAAAATGTACTACAGATATGCAAATGATGTGCGTTTCAAAAATTTCACCGGACATCAATCGGACATCGATTTGACTCTCTGGGGAATGTGACGGTCTTGGGGATGCTAACCTCCGCCTAACCACTAACCATCATATGTGGGAATGGTGTTCATAAAGAAGTCTAAAGTCTTGGTAGTTACCGTGGTTCCAGGACGAGAGTTCAGTGACGGCCCGATACAGGTATCACAATTCAACTCTTGTGATCAGCACGGTGATGGGTGGTGCCACGAATTACAGTGCGCGGCACGAACCATAGGCATGTACTTGTGTTTCCGGCAAAAAAGAGGGCTCACGTTACACGAATTATGGTCACACTCTTTTCCGGATGATCACAGAAAAAGTCCCGCCTACAAGCATTACAAATCTAGACCATCTCAAGCTTGCACTGAAAGAAATTACGCATCAACCGCTTTTATAGCCGTAACTCTCCACAGCCCGCACCAAAACGTTTTGCACTCTCTAATCAAAGCCTAACAAAAAGGCGATTTGCTACACCCTGCTCCGCAAGCACAGCACCCAGATATGATAACCCGGATCTTGCAAGGCAGCGCGCTCAGTCAAATACATGTTCTGAAATGCGGGCATGAACTCCACAGTTCGGGCATGGACACTTCGCGGAAGATGCACGCTCAGGCTTTCCTTGAAACGCTACAAGGTGGTAGTGGTTCTTCCGTGGAAACATCATATATTTCTTTTTTGTCCCGGGATCGGTCGCTATCAGGGCTTCGCTCACCAAACCACTTTATGTCATCTTAAGTTATGCTTCTTTTTAATCCCATGTTGGAGTTGCAGATTGTATAGGGCTTACGGTCCTATCACCATTAGAAAAGAATGATAATGTCCTGGCCTAAGTGAGTGAAGTAGAAGAAGCACGCAAACTTCGGAACAGCATATGAAGCATACCTCCTTTCTCGAAGAATGTAGCGAACTTCATAGAGATGTTCTACTTCACGAAGAGTTTTCTCACTATTTTTGTTATCTCCATTTTCCGCATACCGATCCTTATCAAGGTTATACCGACGCCTAGGAATTTCTAGCACTCCAATACTTTTTTGTACGACATGTGCCATTTCCGTGGAGCCAGATGTAACCTTTCTTTCTTCTTTGTACTGAACTGAGTACTCTGGTTCCAAAACGATGCCTTTTTGCCATTTTTCGTCGACGGGGACAGCTCTAACCTTTCCATGCGCATCACAAACCTCAACGAGAAGTACTACTTGCAGTAGTTCTCTCACACTTCCATAGTATAGGTTTCTTTGTGCTCTCGGGTGCTCAGATCCGTCCGAGTCTCTATGCGAAGCGTATGATATGGAACCATTGTCATCATCGGCATAATGGGTGGCAACGAAATGTTTCTGGCGACAGTTACTCTGCTTCGAAGATCGTCTGCGGTAAGCCTCAACTGGCCCTATGTTCAAAGAAAGATTTTCTTGACAATAGTGACGCTTTCGTATTCTAGAACCTGTTCAACACTGAAGGATGAAATTCAAGGAAACCGGACCCGCAGGAAAACCCCAATGCATCTCTCTCGATCTAGTGTGAGCCAATAATCTCGTGTATTGCGGTAAAATACCCGGCAAAGAACATTTACTCCCCAATCTGTTTGTGCGTTATCCTCTTTTGGGGAACTATGACCATCTGTCACGTACTTTACTTTGGCGTTCAATGTTTTGGCTCTGGTTCTTTTCCACGGCCTGCCAAATCTGAAAGCCAAGAGACTAAAGTTGTTGTGAAAAAGATGTGCAGAGGGATAGCGGCTATTCTGGATACGTTTTCCGATCTCGCCACGTAGCCTCTCGATTACGAACTGCAAATAGTACGGTAGTGGTCCTCACTCCCGAGAAATATGTGGAATATGAAGAAGGCATGCGTACTTTTGGTGAAAAAACATGCTTCATTCTCCGTGCGATATGCAATTGCTGCAACACCTCTACAGTCTTCTGCAATTCCTTCACACGTTTGGGCGAGCAATTTTAGCCAAAGCTGAGCGACACAGGTCAAGAAGTGAGGACTCACAGTGAGAGAACTTTCTTCGAAACCTTGAAACGGTGCAGGAAAGGAATAAGATATATTTAGGCATTTTTCATTAGATCTGCCGCTTCATATTTCGATAGATGCTCCAAAGGTAATGCAGCTCTCCTCCAACTGCTAGAAATTCCTTTCGATGACTCGGACATAGATTTATTGATTTCGTACATGATATCCGATGGTATACAAAAGCTTGGCGCTTCAAAATCTTTCTTGAGTCTAGAATGAGACCTCATTATGATTTCAAGAAGCTGTTTTCCCAGCAGAGGAGTAGAAGATGCATGATATCATAAGGAAATGAATAGACGTAGTCGATCGTCAACCGGGATAGTATTGGTCTTTGCTTCATTTCGCTCGTTTTGATTATTTGTTTTCGAATTGTCGGGGCAAGAGCTTTCTGCACAAGCTCTAACCACACATTACGTAAATGACCATGACTTCGCATCCGAGGAACTTTGAACTCCATAAGACTCTGAATTGTATTTCAAATATTCTGCTGCAGAACCTTTCAAAAGCTGCAGATATTTGTCTCTGGTACTGCACATCCACTCGTGAGACTTTTGAAGTAAGTCTTTTCCTTTGAGCAAAAAAAGGCAGAAAACAGAAGCCTTTTGACCAGCGTAACCGAACACATTCGAGGCAGCGAGCCAATCAGCAGTGAGGTACATAAAATAAGCTTTCATCGTCCGCGAATTTCCATCATAACACTGTATTCTCATTCCATGCTCCATTGCTTTCATATCACTCACAAGAGCGTCTAAAACGTTTCGAAGTAGGCTGAATTGTGATTTCCAGGTATAACAGCGTGAATTATTGAGTTTGAAGCTTTTCTTCGTTCAGCAACCTCAAAGTTTAGTATTATTGACGCAACTGGTCAAGTAGATTTTGCTTTTCTCTGTCTTTCCCTGAAACACTCAAACCTATCTCTGGAAAGCGAAAGAATGAAAATTATTTCATCATTCTCTTTCCAGTTCTACATAGCGTGATATCTGAAAAAGAGCTCAACGTGATAGTAGCCATATGGAGAAGGTTCACACTTTGGACATCTCAAAAACGCCTGAGCACTCTTGGAAGCATTAATGATCTGGTGGAATGGTTCCCTGACGTTGCAAAGACCAATCAATGCAGAGGGAACACTTTAGTACCAGAAACTTCTTTGCCCAGAGGTTAAAAGATCGATCACAGGTTGGATATTGGAAGGCATTGTGAAGGACTGCCGCTCGAGCTTCGTGTTCACTTGAACACATAGCAAAGCTAGACTTTTCCATGCGCCAGCTTTTGATAGAATAAGAAACAAGCGAGCGATACAAAACTCAAGCAAAGGTAAGTCTGGTTTTAAGTAGCCGTTCGATTGCTTTCTGGGAGATATGTGATAGGGCAGTGAAAATGAATTCTAAAAGACGATCATGCTCAGACTGGACATTGCTCATCTTCAAATGGAATACGTGCCGCGAGTCAAAGAGGGATTTCTCTAAAGAAAGCTCCATAGGGTCACAAGAAGATCCGTATCCAGAATAGTAGAGGTTAAGACTATTTTCTGGGAGAGAGCTCAGGGAATCGCCGCTGCTTCCCTGACTATCTTCGTCATGAATGTCGTAACCAGTGCCATTTGGAACTGAATCCAGGTTATCTTCAGTTGCAATCTCGTCTATCCTATCTTCTGATGGAGGTCCAGATGAGAGAGCGGCGTCTACAGAGGTCAGACCATGTTCATCTTGATTTGGGTCTGAAGTCGCTGTTCGTATACGTGAATCATAGGCAACCAAATTGGAACCAACTAGGATTGCTGCAATCTGAATGTTCATTGATATGGTTGCATTTGAGTCCAAATTTTCCTGACCTTGGCTGACTTCGTCACCCGCTGTTTCAGTCTCGTCGTTGACCTCCTGATTTCGATAGTTGAAAGCCCTTTCTCTCTCCCAGCGGTATCTCCTTCTCCAAATTTGTGGACTCATCCTAGTAGTGTGTGCACCTTATTCAGTGTTGCACAGATAAGAGTTGACTGCAAGCAACAAACTTGCAGAATCTTTTCTTTTTTTCATCAGCAAAATTCTACCTGGATCTATTTGTTTCTTCTTTGATTCAGCAAAAAGATCAACAAAAGGGATCATAATGTGCTCTGAAATGCTAATCGTATAAAAAAAACTCAATTTCTGGAGAATAAAATTCGCATCAAACGAAGTCTTTGAGTGAAAGGTCTACGTATTTGATGCTTTAAGGCTCGAAACGTTAAGAAGATTATTTTGCTTCGTGAGATGTGTCTTCGAACCTCCCATTTCGCTCCTTTCAATCCAGTTAAATACCGCCTCATCGCCGCTCTGGTCATCATGTCATCTCTCTTGTTCTCCCGTCCATCACAGGCGCAGCCTCACTCGCAGAGATTCTCGAAAAGTAGGTCGATGTCCAACCCGTTCTCGCAAACTCCTTCCTCCATAACTGAATGTAAGAACCCTCACAGCAGATGACATCTCGGCTTGTGCATAACCTTCCCAATTTTACTGCAGATAGCAAATTGAACTGTCACTCGAATCACCACTCGATCTAAACTGGAAATCATGACATGCGGATGCTGGGTATTTTTCGACGTGAAGGTACAGTTGATGGAAGAACACCAACAGTCGTTGCAACCAACAGCAGCACTCAAGCTTTTGCACCAAACTCCAACCACAACGTACACTACTGCAGTCCCAGGCAGAACCTTCCGTCATTGAGTTTCCATTCTCCACTAAGTAAGACAGCTAAATTTCTTAAATCTTCAAGGCATTCTCAATGCATTGAATTTTTTAGAAAATTTACCTTCAATAGATTCTCGTTG